>JAILXH010249125.1:17555-30149 GCA_023558415.1 Piaractus mesopotamicus
GAAAAAAAAATTCCTAGCTCTCCTTTAAACCAGACTTCATCACATAAAACTCCATACTTTCAAACTATGGAGCTACATTGTCGTCAGTGCTTTTCCCTAAAGCATATACGCACCTTCTCGGCGTGCTTCCCGTTCTTTGCGCCGTTCCTCAGCTCTCCTCTCTCTCTCCTTCTGCTCGCGCTGCTCCCTCTGTTCCTTCTGCTGCTGCTCGCGGAGCTTCCTCTCTCTCTCCCGTTGGCGCTCCAGCTGCTCCAGTCGGTCCCTGCAGGCCGGGGGAAACGGGGGAAGCCGATCAGCAGATCTCCACGAGCCCCAAACATCCACACAGGCAGGGTTAGTACCAGCCAGGCCTAGCCTTGGCTGTTCAGTCAAGAAAGGATATTCACTCACATCAAACATTCTGAATGGCCCAATACTTGGAGCCAGCAATTTAACTAAATGTTTAGCACATTAAACTTTCTCAGTAAATAAATAAATAAATAAATAAATAAATAGTGTTCTCTAGTACAGTGTTCATCAATCCAGTCCTAGGGGCCCTCCTGATGGTTCTACACATAAGCTTACAGCAAAGATGTGTAACCGTCTGGGGGCCCCCAAGCACTAGGTTGCGAAACACTGCCCTAATCCATACAGCAAGCAAAAGGTCATTTTTACATCCATGTTATAGCACCCCCTGTAGGCAACAGTCCATAGAATCGATTTCATATTAAGCTTAGTGAAGACTGGACCAAAGCATTCAAGAGTTACAGCTTTTATGGCCATAAAAGTCAATTCCACATTTGATTCATTTATGACGGCCTGACATTTCTTTAGGCAGTTTAGTCTCCAGAGATTCTTTTGAGTCTATTTTTGGTGCCAACTACAAGAACAGCCTAGTAGCAGTTTATAAAAAGTACATTCTGCTTAAAAGGGCAGACTACACAGACAGCAGACATAAATACCAGTTTGGGCTCAACCTGTCTCTCTTCAACAATCTTGAATTTATGAGGCACAATTAAAAACGCATTATTCAAAGTTTGCCTTCTTTTATCACTACCTAGAGTAGTAAAGAAAAGGGTGAGTTGTGCGGCTTTGACATATATTTTTATCTAAAGTAAGGAATTTTCAATTATGCATATTTCAGAAGTCTTTCTTTTTAAAGAATTTCATTAAAATAGCATGCTTAAGGGTCATAAGGCTTTCATAATGAAAGAAAAAAATGTGCATTATTGTCATTTTAAACAGGATCATCAATTTTACCACCCAAAAAAAAAAAGTTAAGTGACGCTACCATACATTAAATATTATATATATACAATTTTCACCAACTCGCCACTTAAGTACAGCTCCTTACATCTATACTCAAGGTTACTTCTTTAAGCATTGCAGAATATCTTTTGGTTATGCCATGTGACATCTATGAAAATCAGATTTTACTGTTTTTCAATGAGCTGAATACTTTTAAAGCTGATCTATTTTGCAGCATGTCATATATATACATGAGATGTATGTATAGCAGAAACAGAATAGGAGAAAAGTGGGTGCGTGTTTCTGAAATCACCTCTCTCTGCGGGAGTGGGCCCTGGCCTGGTCACGGCGTTTCTGTCTTTCATAGTCTCTCCGAGCCTTGTTGTCCTCTTGCCACTGTCTCTTCCGCCTCTCATTCTCCCTTTCTTTCTCTTTGTCTTTCGTGCGCATGTGTTTTCCAGCTTTGGAAAGATAATTCCCAGTCATACAATTGAAAAGATAATCTGAATAAAAACTACCTAGCAGTTCAAAGTCAGAGCACAGTTATTACCTCCTTCTGTGGAGTGGCTCCGGTGCCTCCTCTTATCCTTCCGCTTCTCTTCTTTCCTGTGATATGACTTGTCCTTTCTCGCCATCTGCTGAGGGGGCTTTATAGCCAGGGATTCATCTTCTTCTCCTCTGGAAACAATATGAACGCAGGTTATGTGTACTGTTTGATGATATGAACATGTGTTAAATCCACATGCCATAAGATATTGAACACAGGCCCTGTGTGTAATCAAAGCAGGAGCAATAGCCACCATGTCACAACAGTGTACAGTAGTGGGGATGGGTATTCCAAGTCCGTTTGCAGTTCGAACTTTCAAACAAGTTGTATTTAAATGTCTAAAAGAAAACTATTTTATAACAGTAGAAATAAAAAATTAACATGGAAGGTTTTACGTTAATTTGTTCTCAGGCAGCACAACAGATAATTTCAGTGAGCACTTATTTGGAATTCTTTAGAACTTTGCACACTGCTTATGTTATTTAACATTAGCAACAAAATTTGACCAATAAAACAATGTCTTAAGTCACACAAACCTAAACTGAGTAGTTCATCTTTTTTTTTTTTTTTTTATATACAGCTCCACGTAAATGTGACCAGTGACAACTGTCCCTACGCCAAGTCAAAAACTTATAATACATGACTTTTATTTAATTTTCTTAGTTCCAATCTACACATCCCTTTTTCGTGTGTATGATCAAGTGAGCAAATACTAAGATTATCCTGGATCTCAATATATTCAATTATCCATGCCCATCCCTCCACAGTGCTAGTAAAAAAAAAAAAAAGGAGGATATGTGGATCACAGCCGATAAAAGAAAAACAGTTCTGCTTCAATACCTGTCTTCAGTGGAGTCCTCTCGCATATATGGAGAGTTACGTATTGTTATTTCCATTCTGTGGTCCCGCAGCTCTCCTTCCTCCGGAGTGTCCCGTTTGGATTCCCGATCATCCGTCTGCCCAAAGTGAAAGAAAGGTAATTGGCTACTTCAGTAGAAAACCGCTTATAAAGTACAAAAAGTTATTTAACCCAACATACACACAGTGTAAAAAAAAAGATGCGAGATGCATGTTTTTTTTTTTTTTCTTGAAACAGGCCAATTACATCAAGGCCTTTATTTATCAAAGATGCACAGGCCAAATCAGATCGTAAAATGACATTTGTTATTCAACTTTTGTGTGTGTGTAGGATGTCTGGTAGGAGCCTGTGTAAATTTGAGCATTAGTGTTTTAAAAGCCTAAAAAAATGCTTAATTCGCAATTGCAAAAAAACAAAACCATTATCAAAATCATCTCTAATACTGCAATAAGAACATACCAGTTATACCAATAATTTGTGCACATGGCAGACCAGTACAAAAGGGGATGCATTATTTTACATGCACAATGATATAAACAAATGCTGCAAATGTTCCACGTTCCTTTTAAAGACTTACAGTGTGCTTGTGTTTTATTCTACTAACACCACCAAAAAAAGTAGCTAAAACAGAAGTATCTCGTACACTGCAATAACACAGCATTAAATATATCATTTTAGGAAAATAATCACATTGAGTTTATTTCACATTTAATTCTTTCCAGTCGTTGTAATTTCAAGTTTGGTCAGTAGAGGGAGCAGTGCACTCGCTGCTTGACCTCAAACTCCACCTACCAACACAGCCATTGGCTCAGGAGCTGCTAAAGCTGTCATTTTACTGGCTTCCACCAAAACATTTAGTGTGCTGGTAAGCTGATCTATCATTTGTGCTTCAATCTCCATTTTTATTTCTACGTTGTACAAAAGTTTTATAAAATCAGACATGGTAGTTTTTACGTCATTAAAAGCGGTCGAATCTGCGCTCTTGCTTATGCAACTTTGATAAACAAGGGCCAAGAAGTTCCTAACTTTTCACAACTTGCGGCCCACACGTGACCACAATAGCTTTCACGAGCCGCAAGAAGATTTAACCAGTCCGAACATTTGAAAGCAAGCAAATATAACAATCAATGTAACCCATTAAATTTTACTTTATTGTATATTCATGCACCATCATAAACACCAAAAAATTGCTAAAAATGTCAGTTTGTGCTCATTTATCCATGATGGCTGAATTCCATACAATTAAAAAGAAAAAGAAAAAGAAATATATCTAGATGGCCAATCACTGAACATGAAATATATTTTTTCACGTGTTTGATACTTTCCAAAGACAACTTGGACTGCACTTGCTTGTGCTTTTAAACACAAAGTGTAGCAAAAACAAAAAAAGGAAGATGAATGAGGATGGGAAACGCAGATCTCGTTCTGCAGAGCTGGTGAAGCAGTTAATACGAGCTGGCAGCTGACTAAAATTGTGACGCGAGGCCTTGAAGTTACGGTCCATACATTAAAAAGACACTTGCACTCTCGCCAATGTCCGACAAGCTGCCGCTCCACAGTCCACTCCACACGTCTATTCACTTTTTCTTGTCTCTCACTCGCTACTGCCTGAATCGCTAAGTCACTGATCATCTCACACAACGGGACTTGTGAATGTTTTCAGTCATGATCAAATGTGTGATAATATTGCAAGTCCTCCAAAGACTCCCATGCTCAATCCGTAGCAATTGCTTCCTAACAAGCTCTCCTGGAAATTCACTACCTATGGGTGAAAATTTGTCAGAAGGGGTAAATTGTGGGTAAACTTGAACTAAAAATCACACAGTGCATGCTTGGCTTCCAAGATGTGCAACGCTGCAGTGTCCTTTGTGTAGCAAGGGGAAGATACTTGTTGGGTGCCTCAGCAAGAGTGCTTATCAAGGACCTGTTCCTGTCTGTAAAGTCACAGCCCACATGAGAAAAATCTGATCATGGATCAGCACTCCTACTGAGAAGCTTTGTGAATATGGGCCACTATGTTTATAATAGCTCCCCAATAAAAAAAAAACAGAAAAATATATTACATCTTAAAAAAGGATGCAGACTACCGGAAATATTTTAAAAGTTCATTTGGGAACGCAACGTTTTACAGTGTCCTCATTTTGTGTTTTTCATTTAATTTTTATGTGAAACCACAAAGGAGTCATGTGCTAAGAAAATATAAAAAAAAAAAAAAAGCCAAAAGGGTTCGGATTTTCACTGTATAACACCTTGAACTTATGATATAACTTCATAGGAAAAAAATTCATAAGTTTGAGAGTAATGAGGGAAAGATTCATGCTCAGATAAACACAAGTACGCTGTCCAAATGAATTCGGCTGCAGGAATATATGAATATGAAACTATCTGACTTAAAGCGAAATATTACAGCTCGATTCTTTTATTCTGTAAGCACTGTAAGACTTACAGTGCTGTAAGACTTAGACTTATGGCAAGCTTAAAAAAATTAAAAGACGAAAACATTATTCGGAGCACAGCTTTTAAATTCCGCATGATTCAAATTAACAATATTAACTGATATATTTCATGGAAACTCAGGATGTAAGCTGCCGGGCTCTAAATGAGTTGAAATGGAATGACCCATACGGAAAGGTCAGCCACATAAAATACATTCAACAAGCGCCTAAGTGCACACACAAAAAAAACAGTTGGTCAACTCACAATGCCTAAGCAAGGCACTTTGGTGGCTACTTGTAAAATATTAAGCTGTAACTAAGGGCCAAAACTCGACCTACGTTTTTCAGGCGCTTTGGGTCAGTCTTTTCTTCAAGCTCTCGTCTGCGTTTCTTCTCCTGCAAAATCTCATCAAGCGTTTTAACTTTCCAGGTCTCTTTTTCGTCCCCCATCAGCTCCAAGTCACCACCTACTGTAAGACAAGAGCAACAAACCAGTGGTGAATATCTTACGGAAAACTTTACTCGGAGATAAATGACTTCTAGCCGTCTTCTACTGTCAGTCCCAGTTCACAGTCAAAATCAAAAGGCACACCCTCCCTTTACCATCTCTGATGCACAAGTACACCTATTTCCCTATAAATCAACTGATGAAGAAATCTCATCAAAATCAACTGGGTAAACCACTTTTCTTGAAATTATCATGAATTAATTAAACTCTTTATTAAGGTTTCTCTGTTCCTTAATGATTCACAAAACTAGAGGTTTTTAAATAATAACCTAGTTAGCAACCAGACTGACCGGATTAATTACATTCATCAACCAGTCCGTCACACTATCAGATACCTCCACAATTTGTCTGTTAACAGCAGTGGGTTAAGCGTAAAATGGTTCTATATAGAACTTATGGTTCTAAACAGAACCACTCCCTTTACTAAAGAACCCCCGAATGACCATCTTTTATTTAACAGTGTAGAGAAATCGTTTTGGGGGTTCTTGATCAGGTAACGATTTCAGAATACCTGGAGATCATGAACCTCTGTTGACCGGCTTCAACTATGCGGCCAAGTTCTGTCCACAGAAGCAGATCCCAAACATGAACAGCTGGTAAACTGAAGACAAACCGCAAAAACAGCAAAACAACTGAAGCTAAAAACTTTAAAACGGGAGCCCGTTAAGACAGAAATCGGTTTGAAATGAAATTCATCACTTAAACTACAACCGGGTGTTCATTGCTCTTCTGTGAGAAACCAAAGCCTAGCGTTACCTACAATAACAGATAACATTTAGCTAGCTAGCGTTAGCTAACTACGGCTGAACGCAGCGCTTACGTTCACAGCCAGCCTGAGAAGCTGCTCTAATGTGGCCAGTTTTGGTCAAACTGTTAGTTGGACCCGACATTAGCTGCTGTTACACAGCACTAACGGTTTGTTTGTCGCGCAGTGAGCTAATTTAGGGGCCGGAAAAGTCGTTATATTTTCTCCCCCGCTACAGTTAGCCGCACCAGCAAACGTGGTCTAGCTGTTAGCCGTTAGCTAAGCTACGTTAGTTATTAGGGCATTACGCGGGCGGGCCGCTCGCTTTCCAGAGAATTCTGTGAGCGTCTAACTGACAACGTATCAGGAGCGCAGCCAGAGGCGGATTCAGAGGAAGTCAGTCACCGTTTTAACAAATGTGAAAAAGAATCTACAGACCTGAAATTGACTCGGCGCGTCTTTAAACCACCGGAAAAACAAATCTCTTCTTTTGCTTTCTGAAGAAGCACTTCCCAGTCAGAGCACCAGCGAGATAAATACCGCCATCTAGCGCGCTTCTCTCATCAGAGGACCCTGACCAGAGCGGAGAGAGCCGCGTCCGTTACGAACCGAAAGGTCCGACAGAATCATACTTCTTGTATTATGTTTGCCTCCGTGTGAAATGCTGAGGGTTTCTAGCCATTAACGTTAAGTGTTCGATAACATACTTCACATTTTAACGCCAACAATCATAAAATGCAACATTTTAAAGTCGGTCGCAGTGTCATTTTCATGTAAAGCACGATTCACCAACGGGGTGATTTTTGCAATGAGAAAAAAAAAAAAAAAAAAACCCAATAAAATTCATAAATTCTTGTCTGTTAACACTTTAAATGAAAACAGCTTAATGTGTAATGCACTTTGAGTATTTTACTGAAAAAATAATATTAATCTATAAATATAGGGAATGAAAAGATGTATACAATTTGTTAATGTCCATTGTTTAGTTAAAATGTCACATAACAAAAATACGTTAGAATTAAATTTGAAAAGATTTCATTTTAGAGATAACAAAAAAACTAGTCTGTACAGATTTGAACACACTGTACGACGGATCCAATGAGCTTTCTACCAACATACTGTGTAACACTGACAGAGAACCGAAACACCTGTGACACTGTAACAGCGAACTGCTTAGAACTGCAACAAATTTTTTGGACATTTTTTTTATCCTAAACACAGATACTACTATTTACTACCATCTTTAACTCATAAGCAGTGTCCACTAGTGACATTTATGAATGAGCTCTTTGAACCGGCTCTTTTAGATGAACGTTGGGACTTGGAAGTCCGATTTTTTAAAGAATGTATAAGTTAAAACAGAACAAATGGGTAACTCTTAAGACGCTGTAGCTAAAACCCCTCCTGAATCTCCATAACACGTTCCCTCGTTGTCCCCAAACCTGCTTGTTGTGTTAGTCTGTTTGATTTTGTTCTTGGCAACATTTTGTGATCACTGCCTTTTGAAATTCATCCAAATTACTTATCTGACTTTACCTTTTTTCCCCCCAAATATTTAACATAATGGCAATTTTGTCGATTAGAAGGTGGACTAAGGTTCTGTTGAAAATTAAATCATAGATTCTATCACTAACTTCACAAATGTTGAGACAAAATATATCACAATGCTACTGAATGCCCATCACTAATGTCCACCTTAAATTCATGTACACATTAAATTGTCAGTATAAGATTCATGATGGTTAATAGTGTTAACCAAAGTCAGGCAAACTTCTGGTCCTAATGCCACAGACACAAAGTGTGAAATCAGTGACCATTACACCAGTGACACCTGGGTCAAAATGGATCACCTCAAAATGGGAAGGAAATGTGTCCTTGCTAAGATAAAATGTTAAATGAGTATTTACAAATATTTATGCAGGCACACTGGAGAAAATTAGAAAATACATTTTTTAAAAGTATAACAACAGAGACAGAAGCAACAAGTGGAAAACAAAACTGAAGTAAAAACAAACATGACAACATGGATTCCATTTTATAGAAATTCATTCAAGATGAGTTTGAGAGAACTTTCTTTTGTAATTAAAAGGTTACTGTACACCATAGCAATGCACAAATAATACCTTTAGACTTGACACAAAAGATCAAACCATTTTATACAGAAAAGTCCTTTTAAACAGTAAACTGGGTAAATAGTATACAAAAATACATCTTAAGATTCAAGATGCAACCTATTGTTTTCCATTCCTACAGAAACACACTTGAAGTTCAGTTTACAACACATTTTAAAGATTCAGTTTTTTTGCAATTAAGAGACACATATTGCTATGTTCACACTTGTGTTACATCATAAAAACTATAACAAACATGTTCTTAGAAATTCATCCACGGACATTAAACTTCTAGTCCACAGGCTCAGAATCAAAAGATTCATGTAAAACTCACCTCTACCCAAAGTGAGTAAAAGACGTGAATCTGAGGCTCATGGTGAAGCATAAAATAACAGATGACATTGGCTATTTAACAGATGACCACAGGGAATGTCTTTATCTCAGTAGTCTAAGGAACACAGGTTTGTTTTGAATTCAAGTCTTGTCACACAATACAAGGCAGCCATACAGGTGGAAGAAAGAGAGCCGCAGGAAATGCTTCAGTACAGGCGAGATGAAAAAAAATAGCTCAAGTTAAACACAAAGTAGGACTCTGAACATAAAAGAGCCAGAACAGACATGCTGCTGAATATTTAGTCTGGCAAAGACAACGAAACGCAGATGGAAAAACTGAGAAGTGGTTCATTTTCACCATTTGCACTGAGGAATCATTATGGGTCTCCTACAGTTAGAATAAAGAGCAGTAGCGGTGTAATAATGTATCTTGTCGCTGTCATATCAAAACAGTTTAACTCTACTTTTTTCACAACAACATTTCAAAACGCCAGCTGCCCTTTACATTCTGTGAACGTTTCCGGATTAAAGGACTTAAAGAAAGGACCCAAAATCGCTTGGAATAATATCTCGTTACATTAATGCACACTGAAGTTAAGAAAAAGTTTTTGCTTGGTCCAATAAAGTTACCACTTGTGGATACAAGGTTTTGTTAAGACAGCAACAACTGAATCAACATATCATGCACCAACACCGACCGGTGCAGCAGGGCATACATGAATAACTCATCAAAACTAACGGTATAAAAAAGTGGTATAATCCATTCAATTATTATTAAACGATTATGTAAATTACTTAATCAACCATGTGATCAAAAAATATTATAGTTCTAGGCATCGGAACATCAAGTAAAACAGACAAAAATGACAAGAAATGGAAAAGAAAGAGTTCATAACAGGTAAACTGAAAAAGAAAAAAAAAAAAAGCCACTCACAATAAACAAAAGCATTTAACAACTGAGTGACTTTTTTCCTAGATGGGTTTTTTTTTTAATAATACTTGAAATTACTAGGTTATAGTGACAATAGCATTTATGAGTTTAGGCTGTTTTAGCTGTAAGATTAAAACAATGTTCACTAAGTATACAAGAAAGTGAAGTTGAGGAATATGCGATGTACAATTAATGAAAAAAGCTACACCAAAAAAAGCAAATCAACAAAAATAACAATAGTTGCCACAGTCTGTGTCTCTGCTATAGGGCAGGTTGAGCCAAAAGTGTGAAATGGTCCAATCAGATTACTTTAATTCTTGTTGTTGAAGATGTAAACAAAGTCAACAGAAGTTTTATGTGAAATGCTTCTTCTAGAGAAACTTACTGAGTCAGAATAGTTCACAGTGGTGGCGATAAGAACCAGACGTCTGGCCGCAGCAAAACAACCAAGCTAAAGTGACTGGGTTTTACCCTAGAGCAGCTAAGTTAGCTTTAGCTGGAAAGTTTCTCTGATCCCAATCTACGGCCGGGAAACAGAATCAGAAACAGTTAACACAGAAAAAACCGCAGCTTTAGTGTTCCAGTGGTTTAAATAGTTTTAGTTAAAATATGGAAAATTATAAAACTATAATACTATGTGGTTCTCCAAAGGCATCTATATCTGAATTCCAGAGTGACTCTGCTAGAACAACAAAAACACCTAATTTTTAATATGTAAAGCATGAGGGCATGACACTGGAATTCCTTTGCAATCTGCCGTTCCCCTGGCAGGGAGCACTATTAGCATGCAAGTCGCCACGAATCTACACCAGAAGGATCTCACGAAAGTGTCTGTTTGCAGCAACATTTATTAAAACGACAAGTGAAGCAGTTCTCAAAAGATATTTAGTTATAATTATTCAGTATTGTACTGTTAAATATGAGATTTTTATTAAAGATTTTATTAAAATAGAATAGAATGTGGCTTCAAATGGGACAGGTTGAAATAATCGATAATTGCAATTTTTAAACTAGAAAATATTGTGCTAATTATTTCTACATATCACACAGACCAACATTGAATGACTTTGTTTACATCTCAATGTTTGGATTATTCAAAAATTGTTAAAATTGGATGGAATTCATCTTAAGAGCCTGACATTCTACAGCATGCTGTCTTTTTTCTGAATTACTCAGGCTACGCCTAGGAGTCAGATTTGATCTTGATCAAATTAAAGTGCAAACAACCTTGGAAAATGCTTTTCTAATCAAACACTGTCAACTTCTTACTAAAAAAATCTTGAAAGGAAAAAGACAGGACCAAACTACAGTACTACAAACACTGTCATTTTCATTCTCTCTGAAAAATCTTGCATGACGGGAGACCAGAACAAAACCAAAGAAACGGGCTGAATGACTCAAAGCTAAAATTAGGAAAGAAAAAAAATTGGTCCCATTCAACACAGAAGGTATCCCGGCCTCTTCTTACCAATTTACACCAAACTAATGGGATGAGCAAAAGAAACCTTTAGATGATTACAAAAGTGCTCAAACATCTGATCAATGAATGTCAGGAATAATGTCAAAAGTAAAAGGAAAGGAAAAAGTAAAAGGAATGTCATACTCCAGGCACAGAAGTCTATGTAGAGCGTGGCTATTTCATCATCCTAATAGAGCAGCTCTTCTTCCACTTGGTCCAATGTGAATTCATTTGGGTCCCAACTTTTAAAAATCACCCAAACTTCAAAAATACTCACTTCTTCACTTCCCTTTTAAAGCTGAAATGAAAAATATCCATCATGCCATCAGAAGCAGCAGTCATTTCAGTCTTTGATTCAGTCTGCTGCTTTGAGGTTGGACTCTTGAAGTAAGGGTCTCTGGTCCACGTCTGCTAATTGGGCGAGGGCTTGCAGAGTACTTCTCTGAAATTGTCTGGCTTTGTTATAAAGCATAACTCCCACAACCACCAGTACTGTACCCACAGCAGAGAGGGCTGTGATGGGGTTACTGAACACGATGATGCTGAGCCAGATGGACAGGGCATGCTTCACTGTGCTTGCCACACTGATAAGAAAAACACACAAAACACAAAACTTAAAAACTCTCATTCTTGGCAGATTTCATCAAAATAAAAAGAATCCTTTATGCCCAAAATGCTAATAACTGCTAGTCCTGAATAAAAGTCAGGAGGTTATAACATTGTGTAAATCAGTCATGGTAATAGTACCCATTAGCTTTTGTTTACAATCACTGAGAGAAGTGTCTGAAGAAGTGATAACTTAAAATAATGTACCGTACCAGTCAAGACACACATATTTGCATGTATGTTTTTCATAATCTTAAACTGAGCTAAGTGTTAGTTCAAGCAAACCACAAGGTCAAGCTCAGGCCACAGCTGACCTCCGGCTATGCATGCAACTGGCTAAAAACAACAGGGAGCTTATTCAAGTTTTAGCCTGCCATTTTCGCCACTTCCTCTGCAGGCACTTTGCTACCCTGCCTTCGTCCTATTTCCTCCCTGCTGTGTCTGACTTGTTCATGTTTGTTGTTATTGATATCTGCTCTGTTTGCATACCCCCGGTAAAATGACATGCTTTGTTGATTTTCTAAGTGAAAATAAGCAAACACATGCAGAGAACACACTTAAATATGGCATTTTCCTGCAGATTTTAGTGCACAGTTTTATTTGTTTGCTAATTTTAACATATTGGGGAAAAAATAAAACGTAACAAATAAGAATGTGCCATAACTTTTGCATAGGCCACATTTTGTTTCATAGTTTGATGTCTTCACTTTTATTCTAAAATGAGAAAAACAGTAAGGAAAGGAAAACCTTTCTGTGAGTGTTTGTCTAAATTTCTAACTGCATTTAAAGTGAAAAAAAACAAAACAAAACAAAACAAAACAAAAAAAAAAAAA
>JAILXH010249125.1:33892-45231 GCA_023558415.1 Piaractus mesopotamicus
ATTTGGTCTCACATTAAACACGAACTAGCTCGGCAACGTTTTTCCAATAGTTTGATGCCGTCAAGGCTGAGTGGAATTGTTTACTGATTTGTTGTTAAGACTACAAAAAAAAAATTTGTGTTTTTAATTTTTTTTTTTTTCTTCTCTTACACAGGAGTGTATGTACATAAATAAGTATATATTTTTTCCAAAGAGGTACACTGAGAGGTACACACAGGGTGTTAAAAGGTAAAACAACACCCTGAGAAAACTTTCTTTTAAATTTACCACTATCTTACCATTAACAATACATATAAACCTCAGAAAACATGTAGGTTCACTAATCATTTTGCATAATAAATAAAAAGGGCTACTTTTCTACCGTAGATATCATGACCTCTTGTTCCTATTACCACTGTAATGAACAAATGAAATGCTAAGCTGCACTACAATGCACCACTTCACATCAAAACACTCTTTCTTGGTATCTCAAAGATTTAATTATGCAGAAATAAAACAATAATTGTTGGAATTCTCCCTCAATCTTGTGACGTTCAGCACATGCAGATGCTGACTTTATATAGTTAATGCAGAGAACTGACTGACCATGAGGAAGACCCAGGCAGGAATTAGCATGATGACTGCAGCAGCGCTGGTATAGAACTGCAACTCTGGGGGGCTGGACAGGAAACAAGGACAACATTAACATGGAGCCAGTTAAGTCGCAAAAAATGTCCTATTCAGTCAAGTTAAATATATAGATTCTCAGTTTTTATACTCAGACCTTATTACAATTACTGTCTTCGATCATTTAGACTTCTATCATGGCACAACCTTGTTGATAGCTTTGTAAAAAAAAAATTAACTGTTTATGCAAAAAAATCATTTATTTATTTATTATTTTTGAAAACAGGAAACTCACAGTATAGTTACCCATTTGTTAGAAGCTTGTCATATTATTTCTCATATAACACTTGCCAAACTCCAAACTCCAAAAAAGGAGTTTCTCAGAGGAGAAAGAAAAAACACTCAACTTTTAATGCAACTTAGATACGATTTTACTTATATTAGACTTTTTAGTCAATAATTTAAAAAAAAAAAAAAATAACGAAAAAAAACATAAAAACAAAACGGGAGATATAAAGTTTTGTTTTGACAGTGACAATCTGCAAGTAGTAGAAACATACAGCACTGTATACAGAAGGTGCACCTAAGAACAATATATAAAACCATTTATCTTTGCAACAAGTGTGTTTGTACTTGTAAAAACATCATATATTAATAAACTCAATATCAACAAATAAAATAAATGCAAATAAATATAAACAGACTTAAAAAAAATATATCTTTTGAGCTAGTCTGAAGAATAAAGTTTGATTCCTCATTGCCCCCAGACATCACATAGGCTAATCAAATTCCAACAGCAGCACACATGATTTAAAAGTAGCAGAAGTATAGATTAACCAATTCAGGTGTCAGATGAAATAATACTGGGCTTTCTCGAGGAGAGGTCTGGAAAACCAACACATTGACATTTATAAATCACTACTTACTGTGTAAATACTATTTATATTTACTCTTATGTGTCTTTCTGAGCAAATAAACACTTCCTGCCCAGATAATTAACTTTTTAAATCTAATTTTCTCAGTTGCCTCAATCTTTTGCACATTACACGAAATGCTGTTTAGTCAAATATTCAAATCGGCATATAAAGGTTTTACTTTCAAACTGAACAGCCAGTTTTCATTTCTTTTTTACAACAACACTAGACATATACTTAGTGTAATTTAGATGTGGTTCTAAATTGGATCTGAAGAACAAACATGACTGAGCATGAAAAAACTAAATTTGACGTTGCGGCGTCCCTGGCAAATTTCCAAATGATTACATTTGAGAAGAATCTGAATAAAAATATGGCTGAAAACACAAAACACTCACCTGAATCTATATTTGTCCCCACTTAGCAGCTTCTTTGAGAATACATTTTGTAAGCTACAATAAAAACAGAGAAAAAAGATCAGTCTTTAATGAGCATTTAAACCATTCACCCCCACTCCATGTTGCAGGCTCAATTACGGCTTGAATGGGATTAGTTTAACATTAGGAGATGTTTCAATGTAATCATTGCCACCATCTCTGTGACTTCAGTCCGGCCCCAAACAGTTTTTAACTACATTTCCATCCAAAGGCTTTTTTGTGCAAAAATGTCGTTGATGTAGTCTATGGAAATGGAAATTGTTTAACATTTTATGAAAGATGACAAAACTTCTTCTCGAAAAAAGAAGCCTTTAAAGATATTTTGCCTTAAAAAAAAAACACTGTGGCAAAAATACATACTGATTTATCCAGTCAGTTCATGAACTTATCAGCATACTTATCATTATATAGCTGTTTATGTAAATGTACCACCCCTATGATAATCCTAATCCCCCCTAACCTCTGTTTGGGAATTTCATTGTTATGTTAGTGCCAAGCTAGCACTTCAGCCTGTTAAACTCATCTTAATAATGACCTGCACATCTAGTTTCCATTCAAATCGCAAGTAAATCCCAAACAAGCCCATTCATTGACAATGTAAATTTTAATCAGTTTGCTTAATCAGTCCTTCACAATGGCTCTTCATATCACATGGCAAAGCCTTATAAGTTCACTCCCATAACAACAAACCTATAACTCAAATAATAAAAAAAAAGGCTGGCTTGTAATACTGACCTTAAATATTAAAGGCCAATATCGAATCTCTTGGCATATCAGCGTTTACTTTGATTCTCTGCTTCTTAAATCAAGCTGACAAGTATTAGTCTACCTTAAGTGTACAATGAAATACATTAAAACCTGTAATACAACAGAAAAAAAATACCTCCTGTAGGTTGATTTTATATGGTGATTTTGATGGTTGACTGTGAAGCCCCTAGCTAATGACGATGCTATTCACTAAATTCACTAAAGAGACAGCTAACTAGGTAGATAGTTAGGAATATGTTTTCAAACTGTGAGCAGTCGAAGCTAACCAAGTAGACACTTCCACCTGTGCAATTTATACACAGAACTCATTATCGTGTTTTAATCTGTTATAAACATTACAGATGTGGTAAGATAATTACAGACATTCACAAACGTGGAAAACGTATATCATATTTAATAAATTTAGTACATACCAGTCCATGATGTTTGTAGAGAGAGCAGCAGAGAAGCCCAGCATGTTAAAGCTGATTTCAGTGGCTGTGCAGAGTGCAAGACCGGCCATTACTGGAAACAAAGACAAGTTCACCCAAAGACCTGTTGACCAAACAAATAAAACCACTTGAGTGGATGAAGTCTACATGGAAGATATTATATGTATGCAATGCAGCATCCATTGAGAACGGTTGAGCAGATAAGCCAGCACACACTGAATAACTAAACTAGTCAAAACTCACTGTAATGAGCACAATTAAACATGAAATGTATCACTCACAAAGTAAATGTTTCTACTACGGCTGTCACTAGTGGTGGGTGATATGGCGAAAGATATATGACAATACTTTATGATATTTTCACGATACATTATACAAATCATAATATATTGATTTTTTGAGATTTAACAGACAAAATAGAACCTGTACTGTCACAAATACTATAAGAATATTAATTAAACAAATAATAAACCTAAACTACAATTTTTATTTAATGTTTTTCAAACTGCACTAAATCCAATTAAACAGGACTAATTCTGCTCACTTTGTAACGCAACGTGCAATATTATATTATTTTATATATGTGTGTGTGTGTATATATATATATATATATATATATACACATATACACACACACACACACACACACACACACACATATATACAATAATATAATATTGCACACACACACACACACACACACACACACACACACACACACACACCATGAGTACCATCCCTATGATAATGCTAATGCTAGTAGTTGTCTTGGATTTTACTGGCAAGCAATTCTCATCTTTAGAATGACCTGCAGATGCCCTGGTTACCATTTCAATTGCGAACAAATCACTTATCCAATTTGTCAAAACTAATTGAGTATTTGTAACAGCCCTAGACTTAAATCTTAAAATCGATACATCATCAAGGCTTTTAACAATATCACATGCCAAGTCCTTGTAAGTTCATTCACATTATACTGATTTATATCTTGAATATACATACTGATATAGTGAATCTATTAGCACAAATGCGTTAAAACAGACCTCAAATTCACAGCACTGGAAATTAAATAGCCCTGACTGACTGCATTTTAGAAGAGTAACTACCTACAATTTTTAATCTTTAACTTCAATCAATTTGCACTAGCCTTCATCACACAATTTACTGCTATACCAAGCCAAGCAAACAAAATGACTACTGTACAAAAGTAGCCAAGATGACAAAACTGGCTGCTGTTCAAATGGACTAGAGTTCTACTAGTGTAAATTTTATCCTATTCTCATTGGGACAAACACTAAGTTGAGAAAAACAGATGACTAGGAGTACACAAGTGCTTTGTTTATGATTGTGAAAAGGGTAATAGATATACCATCCTCTTTCCATACTGTCCTTTTCATTCAGATAAGAAAAGACAAACACTGAATGTGAGAAATGTAGTTCATATTACCCCAGGGTTTTGTTTTTTAGTTCTTTTTTCAGACTTCTGATCAGTCGGAACAGAAAAAAGAACCTGTTGTGCTACATTTAAAAAATACTATCAAAAATTGTGAATGATGTTCATTCAATATTTGCACTAAACCCAGTTAAACGGGACTAATTCTGACTCTTTATAATGCATAATGCAGTTGGTCAGTGTCTACAAGTACTAACAACATGCATAGTATGTTCACTTTAGCTGGAGCATCTCTTTAAATTACCATGTATGAACATGTTCAGAACATTTTTCACAGCCTGTGACTCACGCACTGCAGGTTTAGCTGGCTGTTCCTCACGCATCTGTACATTACCTGTGTATTCCCCAAGTATCAGTCTGGACATGATAACAGTGAAAATGGGTGCTGAACTTTTCACGGTCTCTGCAAATGACACAGCTACGTTCTTCAGGCTAACCAGCCCTAGTACCACAGTGGTGAACCTGAGGGGAAAGGAGAATAGGACAACTTTTACCATTAAAATATTTCATACTACATTTCATGTTGGTGTAACCTACTGACACCAAATAACAGGCAATGCACTGACACTAGCTAATTTGGTTACACACACGGTGTCAAATGTTGAAGGGTCCATATCATGGAAATCCAAATTTCCCTTGTTTTTTTCTTTAAACAAAAGAGTTTGATATTGTACGTAACCACAAAGTTTTAAAATGCATCATTTACTTGACAGTCCATACGATTTACGTACGGAATCTAAGGCAATTTTCAAAAGTTGTTAACATCATTATTTTTGTGATGTCCAACACATTTACATATACTTTTCAGCCCAGACTGCTTTTTGAATGAGATACAATACAGGCCAATCAGAGCAGAGGTCACATTTATATATCAGTCATAAAGGCACAATAATAAAACCAGCCTGTTTAATTTTAAGGAATAGAGGCTGGAAAATCAGATTTTAATCATATGCGTGTTAAATCTGTTCTATCCTTTTCTGGTCATGTCCCCAACGAAAGACTTTTCAGGTGCCGTGACGTTCAGTGTGTTCTTGTTCTACTGCAACTGCTTTGAAATGGTGTATGAAGGACTGCAAGATGTCTGAGTGGCGCACTGATAACTCTTCTCAGTATGGTCTACGCTAGGGTTGCATGATAATCACATTTTTGTTATTGTGATATGAGTTTCCAGTATAAACACGTCATTAAGAGCTGCAATGATAGAACAGATCAAATTACCTTATCATTGCTGGCACAAACCATGAGAAGTCTAATGAGACCTAAACCCTGCTCTCCCACGTGGGGGATGAGTAACAGCCCATTACAAAACACATGCACAGCCTTATTCTGAACTATAAGCCTGTATAAATGCATCAAACATTGTTGTTCTCACACCCACTATTGTGATTTAAGTGGGCAAGGCAATAATGTCTACTGTCACAACAAACATGTTTAATAACTAAACAAAATATTTAACAGATTTTTATTAATTGTAGGGTTCCCATATAAATATATATCTTTTTTTTGTAGGCTCTATAGAAAAACCTGTTGAGGTAATGCTGATTGTTTCCCAGCCTTTCAACGCACAAAAAAAAAAAGTGCTTTCAGTTCTGATGTAAGTTGCTGTTTGTATTTCCTTTCCTTTGATTTTGCACTACAGTATTTTTGGAACAATGGTGCTTTTGTAATTTTGTATTTGCTATTTGCCTAAAGAAAAGGTCGGCTAGATTTGTTTACACAGTCAAAAAAACAAGCCTGTACTTGCATCACACCCAGTCAGAGGCACACTATTTTAATAACAAGTCAACACTTCTCACATTGTCACTGTGACATCCAGCAGCTTTTATGTCTATCGTATTTTATGTCCATGTTGTGCAGCCCTTTTAGATACTTTACAACATTTAAGGACTCATTCTGATGTTTTCCTTCTAGCTGTCAAAATCAACAGAAGCTCAGTGCAGCCTCATAGCCTGGGTGTCACTCAGAGGAGGATGGGGTCCCCCTTTTCAACCTTGGCTCACCTCTTCCTCTTATTCCTTTTCAGGGATTTTTTTCCTGCCACTGTTGCTGTGGGTTTCCTCATTAGAGGTACTGGATCCAGACATTTAGATGCCATTTTGAGACACTGTTTTGTGTTTCTGTGAGGCTTGTAGTATATTCGTATGGTATTTGTTCTCTTCTTGGACATCATGGAGAGTGACTGTTCCTTGAAAAAGTTATTGTAACATAAAATGAGGCCTTGTTTAATCCCATCTTCAATTTATCCTACCAGACATGGTGGCAGTCTATGGTGCAGGTGAACCTAACTAATGACACGGTGGTCATTTATGTTTCTAAACCAATCCAAGTCTTAATTACAATAATTTTTTTTGTAACATTGAAACAGCAATTGTATGTGTAGTTTGTATAATTTCCATATAATTAGCACCACGGTATTACAGCTTTGACCAAATCAATGTTAAGCAGAGAAGACCACCTCAACCCCCATCCCTCAAAGAGTGCTGATTCCTTTCTTTAGGCTTTTGCCTTAGTTAAGCCTTTACACGTGAAGTTGTGTGTTTGTGCGAATGTGTTGACCTCCTGAGATTATTTTTCCATTTCTCCATTTTTATCCATTCTTTTAATTAGCGCTGCTGTCGGAACAAAAACTATCTCCATTTTTGTCATTTCATTTTGTCCTCCATTCTGTAGCCAAAAGTGCTAGTGAAGCGTGCACTGTTGCTACTTTCAATCACAATATTTATATTAGTGCTACTGCAACAGCCCACATATACACATTGGTCCTATGTAAATTCTCACTGAAGTGTAGATACAATCTGCAAGGTTTCCTTTCAATATCCCTTTGTAAATATCTCTGTTCTTGACATGGGTGTAATGGTCAATAGATGACATAAGCCCTCTATAAAACCCTCTATAAAACTGGTTCTCAGATAAACAGAATGGGTTCGCAGTAGGGCGACCTACCTCATTAATCCCACAAAGAGCATGATCATGAGAAAGTTGGGCGGGTATTCAGCTCGGGACTTGTGCTGGTACAGGCAGCAAGGCACAAACATCTTAACACAGCCAATGACAGTGGTGGAAAGCATCTGAACAGCACCTGAGAAAGACAAAGACATGAGGAAGGCATATTTGAGAGATATGCACAAAGTCTGATGCCCTTTTGAATGCTCCTCCTTAATAGCTGGATGACAAAACCAAAATGATTATGAAATCCTTATTATAGTCTAATAAGTGTCTCTATGAGCAGCTTATTCAAGCTGTTTACGTGGGTACAGTACTGAAGTGTGTGCAGGTGCAGTGAGGGACAAATCGGTTTTGTCAGGGGAAAGGCCTAGTTATTTTCCTGGTCACATGACTTTCGCTTGGTTGTTTGCCTTGAGATTGGGGAGGGTACTGCTTCTTAATGTAGGAGAGAGCTTATTCATTAGCAAGGTCAATTTTAAATTGACTGTCCTATTTCAGTACTTTGCTGATTTTGTATGAAAAAAGCGAGACAGTTTCTCCACTCTGCTGAAAAACAAAGACGATAAAGAATGAATTTAGTTACACAAACAGGTGCACTGCGGCTTAACTAAGGTTTCAGGCGCTGTAGAAGAGGTATCACATGGCTACCTGCTGGAACCAACTCTATGCTGGGCAGGAAAGGTAATTGCTTCTTTCTAGCCTTACTAACCTGGCTGTCGTCTTGGCAATCTAAAAGAACTCTGAAGGCCAAAGTGCTCTGTCTGATAACTATGAAATTAGAGTAATGCCTCCTCTTGAGGGCTAGAGGCGACTGCAGGGTTAAATAGGAACCCCTTATAAAATGACTTTAGTAAGGGTGTGCATGGATAACTGAATACATATTTAACTGGATGTCAGTATCCAAAACACCATCAGGGGGAAAATACGATGATGGAAAAAGAAAAAGCATGTGGCAATATTTCAATGCTGAATGCAACACTAGTTCTGTTTAAAAGACTTATGTACCTATTTATGTATTATGAGTAACACTTTTCAGTACTGGCAGCAATACCAATTACCATGAGCTCAATATCAAATCCCACACAATACCTTTTTTGATACCTTTGTTTAACTTACTAATTGACTGTGCGTGTGGCTTAAACCAGAACCAGAGGGGCTGTAAGTAGGTATATTTACTGTGCCGGATTGTAGATTAAATCAAGAAGCACAGGTGTTAATAAAATGCATTCAGAATGCAATTTACACAGCCAATCAGCAGTCTGGACTTTGGAACAACTATGCTTACTGGCTCACTGACACTGGTAAGACCGACAGCTTAGGTATTAAAATTTGGTGCTGAAAGACATTTTGTGATGAAAGTATTGGATATCGATACCTAATTATGAGTAAGAACTGAACAAAGTGATTTGGTGACATTCATTAAAGCTTTTACTGTATGCTGAACATTTCAAATCATTACTTCTCTGGCCTTTATTGCTTTGTTCAAACACATGTACTGCCGGCTGGGAAGTAATCACAGTGAGAAAATGACTTTTTATGATATGTTGATAGCGGTGCTTTCTTTACTCTCTCCTCATAGTTAGCCGAATAACCATTCATGAACTGTTACTGAAACTGGAATATCGAATTTAGTCATGACAGCCAATCCACAGCATCAACAGTGGGAAGATTGATCCAAGCACTTTATTAGGGATTAATAACCACCTAACACACCTCTTACAGCAAACAAAGAGTTAAATAAATACCATGTGATGTCTAACAGTCACAATCTACCCACCTACCTATCTTACCTACCTACCTACAGCTGTACAATACAAAGACTAATTCAGACCACAAATGGATGCGAGTGCACACTTGTAATCAGCGCTCGTATTAATCATTAGCCCCGTTCAAATCAGGCACGTCAGCAGGGTTATAGCACAAACAGCATGTCATCTTCTGCTTCTATTGCTGTTTCTAAGGTCCTACAATCAACATGCCACTGTATATTTACACAAAAACACTTCTTATTACCTGCTGGCACTCCTACAACCAATTAACATCTCAACATGACCTCCTATCCTCACAAACATCAGGTATTTAGTGCCAAGACAAAAAGACTTTCAACAAGCTTCTCTAAATCTCTTTTTGTTGGGGATGAAAATGAGCTCCTATCATAAGTTGTGGTAACATAACTGATGTGTCATTGCAGTCATAACAAAAATGCTAACTTTACAAGAGAAGATAAAAAAAAATATATTACTCTTAAATGTATGTTACTGTAACAAGACTTTATTCCAAATAATTTGGACTATTGCTACTGGTCATCTAAATAAGTGTACGTACAGGGCAGAAAAAAGTGGGCATAGGAGTTTCTGATATGACCACGTCCCTATATAGCTCTATGTATGAGCTCAGATGTGCATCCAAGTAACACACCTGCTGCAACGAGCTAAAAAAATGTTTAGCTTCGGTATTCCACTCCACCTCATTGCCAGTTGGAAACCTGGGGTCGTATTACAGAAACTTCCTATCTTTCAGTCTTAACTGATCTGACAGACCAAGATAAGATTTTTCACCAATTCGTATTACAGAAGCAAATCCAATTTTAATTTAGGAATTTTATCTTACAGCATCTTATCTCAAGTTAGGAAATCGTAACTTGGTCAAGCAAAGCCGACAATCAACTGTCATGTCTGTTACCTAGCGACTGACCTTACGCGCACAGCTGAAATGTAACCATGCAATCAAAATGATCTAGTTAGTTAGCCAGACAGCTAACGTTAGCTACCGTTAGTGATGTAAAAAAGGTCAAACAAAACTAAAGCGTGATAAACCTGACGTTAAGAATACAGTGTCGGCGCTTTGGGCCGTTTATCAGTGTGTTGTTGCTCTCCAGTTTCAGTTTCCCAAACGCTTTAGCCAACTGCGCTACTGTTATTCCTCCTAATAAACAGACACACATTCAGCTCTGTGTCCTCATTTTTCACACCATCACTGTAATATTTTATCTGATGAGCTTTAATCAACATTAACACATGAAGGCGATAAGAGGGGATGGTGGAGATCGTGTCTGCAGCATCTGAGATGTTGACAATGCTGTTAGAATAAAAAAACCCTCTTAAGTCAAATCACCGTTTCATTGTAGATAAATGTAACGACTTTATGCCACTGATGTGGAGAAAATCCATGATCTCACTATGCTGCCTGTCACTGCACAAAACAATAGAAACAGACGGTTAAAACAGAGTTAAGACAGCTCTGGGGTGTCTTAAAGTCAGGACAGAATTTAGGATATTTTGTTTCTGTGATACCTGCGATGGACTGGCGACCTGTCCAGGGTGTATCCTGCCTTCTGTCCAAAGACAGCTGGGATAGGCTCCAGCACCCCACCGCGACCCAGCAGGATAAGCGGTTTAGATGATGTGTGTGTGTGTGTGTGTTTCTGTGATACTGTTTTCCTATCTGGAGTTAATGGATAAGATTATGAACTTAAGAACTGTTGCTCTGTAATAGCTTCTGTCCTAAATTCAGTCCTAATGGAAGTTGTCATGGTAACGAAGCAAATAAGATGTCAGAATTAATAAGTTTCTGTAATTCGGCCCCTGAAGATTCTCCATAGACAGCCCACCTTCCCGCTCCTTCTCCACTTACCCAGCATGCTTGGCTCGCCCTCCAGGAGAGAGAGGATGTACTTGTTGAGGAAGAGTGTGGAGAAGCTGAAGAAGTACCACAGGCCCAGATAACTCAGCGCCCTGGAGTTCCACACCCCCGAGTCAGCTTCGATAACTGTCGTCTCAGTGAT
>JAILXH010249151.1:2530-14462 GCA_023558415.1 Piaractus mesopotamicus
AGCAGAGGGAGGCTGAACAGGAGAGGAGAGCAGCTGAATTCCTGAGTGGAGGCAGCTAATGAGTGCTGCGGGGCGAGAGCGCACCGAAATGCACACTGCATCCTTATTCACATCCACTTTGGAACCTGGATGATTCTAAACCTGGTCCTTCCGTCAAAGGAAGAAGAGAGGGTAGAAGAGACGGGCTGGCCTGAATGCAGACTAATATATTCTTTATATCAGGATTATGAATTAACTAAATGCGTGGGCAATGTTACGCATGTTCTCAACAAATTCTTCCTCTCTCCTATCAATTGATGGTTTTTAAAGAACTATTATCATAAATGAGATGTGCAAGTTTGAAGAGTCTCTTCAAAATGTGAAGGTTCTATACAAATCAAAGATTTTTCTTACAATCATCCATCTAGGCTAAGAACCATTGGGAACCTTGCTTTTTAAGACTGCCGTTAATCCCAAAATGATCCTGTCTATGTCACTAAACTCATTTACCAAATACAATGAGGTGCACTAATGAGGAATTCTAATTAATATTCTCATTACTTTTTTATAATTGCCTTCACTCTGTGATTATGGTGAAGGAGAGTATGGCACTCCACACATGCACAATGGATATGAGATCGAAGCTTATAGTCAAACTCAATCTAGCCATGGACTAACTGTGCTGTCATGCATCATTAAAGAGGGCTTTAATGATAAATGTATGTGGCCTACATCAGCCCAGACATTAAAACATTGGATTTTGTACAAAATATGAAGGAAAACGTAGGTTTCCTGATGAAATATGTGGATTATTGAGCAATAAAAGACATTGACTGTGACTAAAGCTATCCAAAGCCAGCTGTTTTAAAAATCAACAGCCAAACAAACGCAGCCTCATTCTTCAGAGTTTCACACCTAAAAACACAGTTAAACAGAGTTAAACAACTCAGGTTGCTGGTACAAACTTACTTGTAATCAAATGTCCCTCGGGGTACAGAGTTACTTGGCAACTTTCTAGCTACTGTCTCTATGTTTTGTAACGAGCGCTACAGCATAAGCTTGTTGATGTCATTATCTAGTCAACCAGAGAACATAAATGTTAGCAAAGTCAGTAATAATAGTAATAATAATAATAATAATAATAATAATACATTTTATTTATAGAGCACCTTTCATACACAATTCAGCTCACAGTCCTTTACAATCAAACAGTAAAATTAAGGGCCACACTGTATTTGGATGGCCCCCTATAGGTGCTCTACAGATACTTAAATCAATAACAAACTTTCTGGTAATATTATCACATTATAACATTATGGTTAGGGTTAAGGTTAGGAGTAGGTGTAGGTTTTGCCTTGAGGTTAGGGTTAAAGTTAGGTTTAGGGTTAGATTTAATAAAAACTTGTTTTTAGTTGAATGTTACTTAAAGACAGACTAAGCATTTACAAAGCATCGACAGTGGACCATCCAAATAAAGTGTTACCAAATTAAGTAATAAAAGCAAAAACACAACAAACACTATTTTAATTAATGAGTAGGATGAAAAGATACATTTTCAAATGTTTTTTTTAAAGCTGTGTATCTGAATGTAAGAGGTTCCACAGTTTAAAACCATAGAATGAGAAAGAAGTCTCTCCACTGTTTCTGTCGTTTACACAAAGTATTTAGAGAAGGCCAGAATCTGCTAATGTAAGATCACATGTTGGAACATAAAGCAAAGGCCATTTAGGGCTTTAAAAGAGTCTATCCTAAAAGTCACAGGCAGCCAGTGGAGTTTTTTCAAAACTGATGTGTCCTTTTTTGTTTTTGTATGTTTTGCATTTTGTATGAGTTGTGAAGGCTGTATTGTTTTCTTAGGACGCCCAGTAAAAATAGCATTTCAATAATCAATTTTACTTAAGACAAATGCGTGGACAAGTTTCTCCGCAGCGTTCGGGGACAGAAAGCAGTATTTCCCAGATCATAGAATGCAACCGTACTAACATTATTTAAATGAGGGATAAAACAAAGATGAGAATCTAAAATGACACTTGCAGATTAACATATGATGCCAAAGGACCTAATTTGTCATGAATCAGTTTTCTCTGAGACTCAATATCAAGAATCAGTATTTCAGTTTTGTCATGATTTACCTGCAGTTTTTTGACATCCATTTGGAGATGTCTGACACACAAATTGTTAGCCTGTCAAGAGAGTCTTGACTCTCAGATGGAAGAGAAATGTATAATTGCATGTCATCAGCATAGCTTTGAAAATGTACCTGTTTCCTGATCACATTTTCCAGAGGTAGCAAGTACAGTGAGAAAAGTAGAGGCCTAAAAATGGAACCTTGTGGAACTCCAGAGGAAATTTTGGGAAGAATGATTTACCAGCACATTGAAGCACTTTCTGTTCATCAGATGAGATTAAACCACTCTAAGACAGCTCCTGAGATGCCAACTCAGTTTTCAAGTCAATGAATCAGGATCTCATGATCAACTGTGCTGGTTGCTTCACCAAAGCAGTCTTAAAAACATCTGGGAAAACACCAGTTGACAGAGAGCAGTTTACAACATTTAATACCTCACCTTGTATACAGTCAAGAACCATCTTAAAAATGATGTAGGGACAGGATCCAGATCACATGTAGTGGATCATTGTTTGTGTATAACAGTTTTAAGTGCCTGACCACTGACAACAGTAAAGGATGTCATGATCAATGTAGGTGGTAGATCAGGACACTCATTGTGTTGTCTAATCAAAGCAAAGCTTTACAACATGTTCTCTTAAGCTGGCATATTTCATTATTTATCCAATGAGTTTTTTGAATGAGTGAGTTTTACTTCCATTTCGCTGGGGCTACTGTATCAAGGGTCTCCTTAAGCTTAACATTCAGAACATGAGCTAGAGCAGGGAGATAGTTCTGTGCATGGTCTTTCATTAAAAAACATCTTTGAACTTCTCAACTGTTTCTGAGTTAATGAAGTGCTTTTTTTTATATGTTCAGGTGTACTCTTCGTGACTTGAAAAAATATACAGAGGTGATCTGATATAAAAACATCAGATGTGAGGAACATATCTGTGTCTACACTACATTTTTGCAAAGTTTAAAATGTGACCATGTTTATGAGTAGCGGCGCCCACATTTTGGTTAAAATCAAAAAAGATTTTTAAGAACTCGATAGCATTACTGTTTAAGGGGTTGTCAGTATGCAAGATAAAATAACCAGGGAAAATAATTTTATCATAGATAGTTGTTGAAATTGACAATAATTCAGCAAAATTCCCAAAAAGTAGCATCATGATTAGGTTACTAAAAGCACTGATATATCGCACACAAGACTGAACGCAACACATTCAAAAGATCAAAAGATATTTAGAAGATGATTCAAACATGTTGGACAATGAAGTCTCAAATAATAAGTGTATCATGCATGGGTGAAAGTAGAGACGGTGAGGCTAAATCTCTAAGGGCTAAGTCAAGTGGCAGGGATCTTGCCCAATGTCCAGCCCACAGCATACAGACCTGGTACAGCCAGGGTCTCTGGTAGGAATGGCGCCAGAGTGAAGGAGGCCTGGGTCGCTGTCCTCAGCACAGCCTACACCTGAGACAACCATCTCGGTGTGGATGTCGCTGGAGTTCCACAGCCTTGCTGCTCCCCTGCAGCAAGCTGAAGACCCTCCAGCTAATTTCAAATGAATGAAATAAAACAACACAAATGCTACAATATAATAAACTAAAATCAAATAAAACTGTAGGTATGATTAAAAAACTTAAATACCTTGTCAACCAGATATGGCAATATGTTCACTCTCAGATCTCTTGATTTTACAGAGAGTACTGTGGAAACGTGTTAGGTATCTGAGAAAATTATATTAAAAATGCTGTAAATTATATTAAAAATATTGTTTATTTGGACAGTAACCTTTTTTGCTCAAAAAAACTCTAGTAATAGGATAAATATGAATAATATTAATGCAAAAATGAATTATTTTATGTGTGTCAATGTGTTCAATGAACCATTTCCAAATGTCTTCTCAAGGAAGTTCAGTATTAATTGTAGTTATTGTCCAATACCTAGTTTGGCTAATCATTGCTTTATTAAGTGAAAACTGGTTTGCTGGTGATGGAATATAACAAATCCATATGATGCCTGATGGCATTAAGAAGAAATGTGGAACCAAACCTGGTCTAAAACTAGATAAAAAGATGTAAATAAGTGTCATTGTGAATAAGTAGATAAGTAGACATGTCTTTGTGTAGATAAGTAGATTTGCCATCCGGTCCTAATTGATTTAATGTTGGTAGTCCAGCCTTTAGAGCCTGGTGCCACATATTTTTCCCCTCCACATATATTTTATTGAAAGCTCTGAGAATGTGAGGATGATTTGACTAAATATTTTTTATAAAGTTACAAAAGGTGTTCTGACTTAAAATTAATACCTTCCATGCCAAAAAATATATATGTAAGAGAAAACATTATACGATTTAAATGAAACACATGAAATCTTATGTGAAGCAAAATTCCTTACAAATTTTAGATGCTCAGACTGAGGTGTCAGCCAGTGTGTGTGCGTGCAAAAGGCCAGTGAGAGAGATGGTATTTGTGGAAGGTGGCTCTAGGTGGATAGGGAGAGGGCAGTGGGGAGCAGGAATGAAGGTATGCCCTCCGAGAGTGTGGAGATGAAAAGAAGGAGTGTTTCAAGAAGAAGGACAGGAACACTGGGAGAGAATTAAAAGAGAGACAGAGAGAGAGAAATGCATTATTTGCAAACCTCATGGTTGCAGTGAGCCTTCATTCTCCCACCACTGTGGGTAGCTGTCACTGTCAGCAGATGACTTGGAAAAACATTTTGAGGTCTTCCTGAAAAAAAACAGCTCTTTTCTGTGGTGGATGAAAGCATTCATTCTTCTTCCATGCACAGTTTTACCTGCATGATGTGGAGTGGGCAGGAAATAAAAATAAATGGAAAATCAACTTGTCAGAATCAGCGCCTACGATGGTCCTGAAGAAACTGAACAGGGACTAAACAGAAGCACATGTAAATGAATATTTCTACACTCATCCACCAAGACATGACTCATACATAAACCAAGTGGCTGAGATGACAGCTTGTAAGGCCACGTCTGAGGCCTGCCAGCTCACCACCAGCCTGTGCCATCCCCAAACGCCCGCATGTGCCATCTCCAAATGGCACACTGCATGCGGCGGCCTGCTCCCTGATGGTCCGATGATGGCGGTTGCAGGGGTCCTTCATCCTGTAGACAGCTCTCCCCAGGCGGTCTGCAAGTGGAGCTCCCTCATATCACACAGTCAGACAAAAACAGATGGGCCCCACTCCCTTCAGCTGGGCTCCATGAAGCCATAGCCACCTTTATACAAGCCCCCTCACATAGACCTCCTCACACAGGCTCCCACACACAGGCATCCTCACTCAGACAGGCCTCCTCAATCAGGCAGGCCTCCTCAATCAAACCCCCTCACACAAGCCATCTCACAAAGGCATCCCCACTCGGACCCCCTCACACAGACCTCCTCACCCAGGCTCCACGCACAGGCAATCTAACAGAGGCCCCCACGCACAGACATCCTCATTCAGACCACCACGCACAAACTCCCCCACACAGGCTCACCTCTTGCATGCCCCCTCAATCAAACCCCCTCACAAAGGCTACTTCACAAAAGCATCCTCACTCAGACCTCCTCACACAGGCAACCACACAGACCCCCTCACACAGGCACCCTTACACAGACCCGCCACACCAGACATCTTCACTCAGACTCCCTCACACACGCACCCTTGCACAGAATCCTTCACACAGGCATACTCATACAGAGTCTCTCATACAGACCTAATCACACTGACCACCCCTCATACAGACATCCTTACTCAGACCCCCTTACACAGACCTCCTCACATAGACCCCCTTACACAGACTTCATGTAGAACCCCTCTCACAACCCCCAACAGCCACCCCCCACCTCCCCCAACACATGTTCTCCCCACCCAGGCTTCCTCACACAGACCCCTTCACCTAGGCTCTGTCACACAGGCATCCTCACACAGGTCCCCCAGGTTCCCTAACAAAGTCATCCTCACACAGGCCAGTATACACAGGCATCCTCACTCAGGCTCCCTCACACAGGTCCCCTCACACAGGCATCCTCACTCAGAACCCCTCACACAGGCTCCCTCATGAAATCCTCACTGAGTAGGTCCTGGCTTAGCAAGAGAGGAGGGGGTTGCAGGTGAGATCCACAGAGGAACAGTAGTGTCAGAGGCTGTTATGGACATCTTTGGGCTTGTGCCCTTAATAGTTTGTCTAAAGAAGCTCTGAACTCTGAACATAGTTTTATAAAAACTCAAATTTGTAGTTTACCCCTTCCTCAGATGTTTGATGTCTGAATTTTTCTTCTTCTTTCTTTTGCAGTGAAGCTATAATATGGTTAATAAGAAATGTTTATAGCCACTGAATTCACATCCATGTGAATTCCACTGATCTGGGGGGAATTCAACTAATTTTGAGCTGTTGTGCAATAGTCATTCAGAGTGGTTTGTTTTTGAAGAAACTCACAAACTTTTTACAAGGAAACAAGATTTGCAATGTCTAAAATACTAATATAGCCATTTTATTTACTTTCCAAAATGACAAGTGAAATATTTTATCTTACCACATGTACCTCTGTGCCATGAATGGATTTAAGTAAAATATACTTTTTAGGTCTAAACTTTATCTCTATTGTAAAACAAGGTATCAAGCTTCAGGGAATTCTGACTCAGTAAGTTTCTCTAGACTTGCGTATTTCACATCAGACCACTCTCAATGACTTTGCTTACATCCTAATCATTTAATTATTCAGATTTTTTTAAAAAATTGAACAATTTCCCTTTAACTGTCAGTGAATAAGTAATCTCAAACAGACTTGCTCATGTGATTACTGACACTGTGTGTCACACTGTTACCTATAAAACTGAAAAAATGTGTGGACATGTTTCAAGATTGCAGCTGCTACTGCTTTTACTTCTGTTGTATATATTTAATTAATAGATATGCAGTCATACAGTGTTGGAAACCACATTAGCCAGTCTGTTTGAAAAAGTAAACAACTTGACATAATTTGAGGCAGGCTTTTGTGATGAATTAGGCATGCAGATGGCATGAGGAACACATTAGCCTTATTGTTCCAGTGCAAAACTATAAAAACTATCTTATCTACTTGAATATATAATGTAGTATATAAAAAATGAGTATAAATTAGATGTTTGAATGAACTTTTTCTAAAACAAGCACTCAATAAAGTCACTAAAGAACATAGAGGCTAGTTAGTGTTTTCTAACCGAACAACAACTCATCAGTCTTCCAACCGAAACATCACGCTCGCTGCTAAACTACTGCTAAATTAATTTAAATGCTTATTTTTTGACACTCAACTGGGTACAGTAGGGAAGAGTCTCCGAACCACAGAGTCAGGCATCAGAGAGGAACAGGTCAGGTTGACACGTGAACGGGGCATGTGAGGATTTAACTAATCCGATCTTAAAGTAGCCACTCTGAATTGATTAAGAATGGAATGAGGTTAATTCATATGTGGAATCACATCAGAGAAACGGGCAATCACGCTCCCCACCAACCGATTCCATCTGCGGATGCTTTATGTTGCTGCATGCACCCTTGAATTTAATATAGCTAAGTTTCCAGTGTGTTCTCCTTTTACTCTCCTGTGATCATCTTTCCATTGCTCTCTGAAAGTAAAGGGGTGAGAGGGAGGCTAGCAGGGCAATGCTTAACAATCTGCTATGTTACTACTACACTGCAAACAGCAATGGAGATGCATATGACCTGGAGACGAAATAATATACACTCTGTAAGTTACCTTTGTAGTTAGGAAGCTTACAAATAAACCCACGGAATTTGGGTAGTGTATATTTTCCTTGCCTTCACTGTTAATCCCTCTGAAGGTCGACTAAGGTTATCTTCGCTCCTGTTTGATGCAAAGCCCTTCCCTCTGAATTCTGCACTTCTGTATTTTTCTGCTTTCATGTGCTCCGATTGTGTGTGTTTTTTCTCTCTCCCTCTCTGTCACTGTGGTACAGTGGCAAGCTGTTTTGCATTTGCTCTAATACACGGTGCATAAATATTGGATTAAATAAACAAATCCAGGGGCTAAGCGCTGAATGGTATCGGAAAGTCGGCCCCCGGTGCCAGGGGGAATGCTACGGTGGCAGTCTGTCGCGAGATCGGCACATGAAAAGAGAGAGAGAGAGAGAGAGAGAGAGAGAGAGAGAGAGCGAGAGAGCGAGAGAGAGGTGGAGAGGGAGAGAGGGAAAAGGAATGAAATGGTAGCTAATCCCCCCATAGCGTTATCTCCCAGGTGTTTTGCAAGCTGCTTGGTGTGAAAACTTTGAAACCAGGCCAGCGTTTCATCTGGAGTCTGGGGTCTCTATCTCTTTCTCTTTCTCTCTCTCTCTCGTTCTATCTCTACCTCAAATATTCAGCCAGTACCTGCCAGCTCATCAGACGACCTTGTCGCTACCGCCAAAAATTGCCTTACAATCGGTGTGATGACTACTAATTAACACAGACACCTCATTGACAGTAAAGCTGTGGGTGAATTACCGTAAGGACGGTGCCAACCAGTGCAGTAAGCTCACTAGTAACTGTACAGTCTTTTCCCTGCAGGATCGTTTGCCTGCCGCATGACTGCGAACAACAATGGAGTGAGAGGAAACACAAGACTATAATTTAATCTTCTTGCCACAAAGCGTATACGGCGGACTCGAATGAAAGCAGACAGTTATCCAGTGATCCACGAAGCTCAGGCACCCCTGCGTTTGAATAAATGTGTCTCTTCCAGCCTTGATTCTGCAGTAAATGTCATCCCTGCCCTTCAGTGTTCTCCACAGCTGTGGGCTGTCGCAGTGAGCTTCAAAGCCACGCAGGAAGAGTTATTGCGCTCCAGCACAGGCCGCTGTGAATGAGTCTGTGGAGTGCCATCGTGCATCAGGCCTCAGAAAGGACCTGAAAGAAGCTGACAGCCTCAGCTCTGAACTCCTGCAGCTTTTCACTGAGCAAAATGACCCAGAGACAGAGGGAGAGAGAGCATTAGGCCTTTTGCCCTACTGTTCTAGCACAGGAGGGATGACCTTTCATGGCACTTCTGACGTTTTGCACTAGGCTGTCCCAGCCAAACTGTAGGTGGATTGGTGAATGCATACATATGTACTGATATTAGTACTATATAATCAGTGTCCTGTGTGAGGAAACTTACCTTTGCCTTATAGTGCCTACAGACCCACCTACATGTTCCATTATGCTGCTGCAGCTTGATGATTTGGATATTTACCATTTACAAGAGTAAGAGAGCATCTTCAGAGAGGAATACAATACACACTAACCTGTCCTTGGTCTGAGTTCAGCCACCAATTCCTGGAGCAAACCAATGTTATTCATAAACTTGTACACTCTCATATAAGTTATGTTTTAAAGGCTGTCAAACTTGAATGTATTACCCACTGATTTTTGATACCATGTGAACCGTGTAGAAATTGGCAAACCAAGTTAATGGTAAATGTATTAATGTACATACACTTAATAAACCAATAACAGCAGAAAATCTGATTTTGTCAGTAATCCGATCAACATGTTTACATGCACTTGAGTAATCAGACAATGGGGAAACTCCAGGTCTACATGAGTCATGCAGTAAACAGATTTCTGCTTTGCAACCAGCCAAGAAACTCACAGAAGACGTGATGTAAACGCAATGTAAAACTTCCTGCCGCGGAAGTTTTGAAACATCACACCACTTTATCTGAAAATATGAACACACGTCATCCAGAAGATGAGCTACACTCCAGCTCTCTTTAACGGAGTTCTTAATCGGATTTCTAGACCTTACTCTGATCTAAGAAATCAAAGTATGCTGTTTACATGACCATTTAAAAAATCAGATAACTGCAGATAACTATTAAAAGTATTAAAATGAACAGCTGTCAATGACCACCCAATTGCAAATAATTGGAATTTACACTTTGGCAACTTGGAAATTTTCTGAATTACAGGATCATGAACACTGTCTGAATGCACCCATAAGCTATCATGACACCATAAAAAAGCTTAATTTTCAGTTTAGATCTTCTAGGGTCACAGCTGAGAAATTTGCTTATTATGAGGTATCTTATGAGGCTCAGAGCATTACTTCAGAATTAAATCATTGTCCAGTCCTTAGAATCAAATCTTTTTATTACTTACCTTGATCCAAGCAGTACTAGCATCTGATTATATTTGTATCTTATTTCCTACTTACTGTTGTCTTTTTCATATTTACTTTGTTTGGCTTGTGATCAGTTTGATAATATTTGATATTTCTCCTTTGTGCATTGTTATTTTCACTCTCATGCAAGATATGAATGAAATAATTGGTCACAAATAAGAATATGAGGTCAGGGCAGAGCTGTCATAGAGGAATGCAAGAACAAGGCCAGGCTGGAGCTGCAATGTGGGCCTTGTTCAACATGCCTGGATTTTGTAGTCCTAGAAAGCACTAATGATTAAGAGAATGAATGCGATCACATGCTAAACAAGCACATCTGCTCCATGTGATGCTGCACAGTGTAATATCCTGCTGATGTCTGATGTGTTGAACGCTGGCGTAGGTCACTGTGGAGTGGCTCTTCCAGGCTTCAGCCAAGGTTTTATTGGAGCTGAGCACTGGGCTGTCTCTCCCTGCCCATGTCGAACAGCTCCACAGGGGCTGTAGAGGGAGAAGACCTCTCTGATTAATGGCACAGGCGTCTCTCCACACAAGATTAGTCTTCATGTTCCATATTTTCTAATGGTAATGGGAGCAGTCGTTTAGAGGCCCGCACAGGGAGCCATCAGTCAAAGAGCTGGATGCGCATGTAGCATGGTTGAGAAACACTGTGCGTGTGCGCATGTGAGGGAGTGGAAAAGCCCTGTCGTAAGATAGAGGGATGTCCTCTCTCTCTCTGGTGCCTTTAGCCAACACCACTCACCATCTGCTCCAGCTGACTCTGCTGTCGTTCAGCAAGTCTCCCCCAGCTAACAGCTAACTCACTCTGACATGCCACAACACACATACGCACATGGTGGATCAGAGACAGGGAGGGAGAGAGGGTGAGAGAGAATTGGAGAAAATATAGAAAGAGAAAAGGCAAAAAAGAAAGAAAGGAGCAACCACCTTCCAGCAGCCGCTATAAGGAGTGACTCGAGTCCCTGCGGCTGCCGCTGAAGTATGGGAAACCGAAGTCAGGCCAAATGAGATTCTCCATTTCAGTGCTTTCCTTCATTTATTGGTCAAATCCCATGGCCTACAGCCAATCATGGTGCACCTAATGCATACAAACATGCCAGCCTTGTGTCACAGCTCCACGTGAGACATGCTGGCGTGCTGTTTCTCACCCAGCGCTGAGGTGAATACACCTCATTCATTCTGCTTGAGATTACATTTATGCAGGGCTGAAATAAGACGCCTCTGACCACATTCAAGGCGCAAATCAAACTCCAGGTCTGGGGAAATAGGGCCCTGCATTGAGAAATCACTTCTGTGAAACAATGCATCCACACATCAAGTGCTATTCCCAGCTCTGTGTGTATGTGTGTGTGCGCACGAGTGTGGGTGTGAATAAAACATCCAGGTTTATCAGAAAGAAGGATTAGGCTGAGAGGCCAGGGACAGACAAACCGAGGCAGAGGTGGTGTGGAGGAGATTGGCATCAGGAGAGAGAGAGGAGATAAGCCCTCCTAGAGGGGTGAGATAAGACTAGGACTGATTGGATGGGTGTGGGGGGGCACACACATGCATGTGTGAGGGTGTGTGCAAGATAGAGGGTCAGAAAAAGGGGTGTCTGCATTTAAGGTGATGAAATTTGAGCCCTGGTAAAGGTCAAAGTAGATGACATAGTGTGTGTGTGTGTGTGTGTGTGTGTGTGTGTGTGTGTGTGTGTGTGA
>JAILXH010249174.1:3698-13786 GCA_023558415.1 Piaractus mesopotamicus
GTAAGTCAATTTGCAGTTGGCCTTTTTCTTTCCACTCTCTCTGTCTCTGTGTTCTGCTATCCTTTCCTCCCTCCATCTGTCTTTCAGAGAACATCCCTGAACGCTGTTTAGGCTTCAGCTGATATTTATAGAGCTTTATGCTCCATAGCTGGTGATGGCTTTGTTCCTACATCTATGTTCAGTCTGTTACACGTAACGCTGACATATCAGATTATCAGGAACACCTCTTATATTATGTATTACGCTCTGTTAGGGCTCTTATGTCCTGCAGGTATTTGCAGGTAGATAGATTCTTGTAAGTAGGTAGTTGGGTAGCTAGCTGTGTAGCTAGCTAGCTAGATAGATAGATAGGTAGGTAGGTAGGTAGGTAGATAGATAGATAGATGTTATGAAATCTCATTACTACTGCAATAAACAACTTTTAAACAACTTTTTTTATGTATTATTTGCTCAATCAGTGTATGCATCCCCTACAAAGTGATTTTATTGTTATTTATTTAGTTACTTGGCTCATGTGTACTGTTAAAAATAAAGGTACTGTGCAAGTTTTTTCGTTCATCAAGGTACAAACAGTGTAAATGTTCCCTCAACGGTACAACAGTGGTTTTAAGGTCCGATTGTGTACCTTAAATAAGTTTTTGCAGGTGAAAAGTTTGTATTTGTACTTTTCCACAATCTGATGTTTTAAAACAGAGCAATAAAGTAAAAAGCCTGGAGGCGAGACGGGGTGTGTGGAGTCAGTACAACTTAGAAAATATAATGTCAGTGGATAATGATACAGTTATGTTCCCTGACTGAAGGTCCTGAGATGTACCCTTGAGGGGACCACCCCAGTGACAAGAGGGGTACTGAGGGGTACTGCCCCAGTGACAGTTTCGTACCTTTTTTTTCTGAAAGTGTACAGGGAAAAAACTTAAATCTACCATTTTTCTGCTAATTTTAGTGCACAATTTCTATTTATTTATTGAATTTAACACATAAAAAAAATGAAACAAGAAATATAATATGAGACTTCTTTTGCACGGGCCATGTTTTATGTTTTTCTAAACATAGTTGTGTACTAAATTGTGCGTATATCAACGTATTTTCAACATAATATTTTTTTCATTTTTGACAAGCTTTTGCACACGCTCAGCCTCATACTGCTATTATTACAACCCCTTAATAGACGTAAATGCAGTCTTAAGAAATCTGAAAAACACTTACTAAAAGTGTTTGTAACAAAAGCTCATATGCATTTTTCAAAAGGGTTTACAGTGAATTTGCTTCAATTAAAGGATATATTTTTTTTCTTATAGCCTTCAGTGTGAGATTGAGCTAATTAACCATAAAGACATTTTTCATGACCTTTTTATCCATCTTTACTGAGGGTGCCATTAATTATGGAGCTGACTGTATATTGTATCTTTATATTTCAAAGTGTAGCCACAGTATATGGTTGGGCTTTTAATAGACAGCTGCCTCTCTCTGGCAGAGGGAGATAGGGTCCTGATCTCTCTTTACCCTCCATGAGGAGCCTTTGTTCAAGCTGAGATGAAATGGAACGGGGGGGTGTGGCTTAGACAGGGGAACTGAATCTGTTAAATATTCATGAACCGAGGCTTCAGAAGCCCCTGTTATGTCTGTCTGGTGAATAGTATCGCAATCCCCAGAGAACACACGCCACACATGTGCAACAGAGCTTGTTTGCCCCACTGTTTGTTGTGCTCTACGCTGTGTTGTGTTGTTATATTGAGTTAAGGTGTGTTTATCATTGCGCCTGGTTGCGTATTGTAATGTGTGTGTGTATATGTGTATAGAATGAACTGTCAATAGTTAATCCTCTTATCCGTATTAAAAGGCATTGTTATTTGCACAGGCCATGCATGCGTAACCCTGAAATCTGTCCCTGGGGGGATCATAGCTAGTCCTCATCAGTTTCCCTCGCAGAATCAGCATCTTTTGTTGCTGATTATGTTATAGAGCAAAGGGCTAGATGACCTAACCCCCCCTTAGTGCTACTTCATGGGATCTTTGTCGTGCAAGTTAGGGTTATCACGATATCACAGTTTTGACTTTCTTGTCAATACCAGGCTTATTATCACAATGCTTAATGAGTGAAACTACAAAGATAAAATCATGATACTGTAGGGCAGGGCAGCTCAATCATGGTCCTGGAGATCTACCACCCTGGAGAGTTCAGATCCAACGCAAAATATTCAGATGCTCCCGAAAGCTTCGATTACCTGGATCAGGTGTGTTAGATTAGGGTTGGAGCTAAACTCCGCAGGGTGGTAGATCTCCAGGACCAGGATTGGGCCCCCCTGCTGTTAGGCATTTTCATGATATACATGTATGCATCATGATATTTATTTTTTCTGACAATATTTAATTTTTTTCAGCTTCATTTAAAAAAGGCTGTGAATTCAGTGATTATTTTTACAAATGTGAAATTAAAAAAATAAAGTATGTGACAGCACCAAATGAAAGAAATCTAAATTTGGTCAAAAAAAAAAAGGTAAATTAAACTAGAAGGGAAAACCTGAAGTTGACAAAGCTGTTGCTTAGGTGGTTGCTAAGGTGTTACTGTGCTATGCCAGGTGGTTGCTAAGATTTTGCTAGGCCATTGTTGTAGAATCCGAAGTGGTTGCTAAGGTGTTACTAGGTGGTTGCTGTTGTATCCCAGGTAGTTGCTTAGGTGTTGCTAGACTATCACTATGTTATCCTAAGTGGTTGCTAAGATGTTACTAGGTCCTTGCAGTATTATCCCAAATTGTTGCTAAGATATTGCTATGCTTTGCCGTGGTATCCCAAGGGCTGCTAAGGTGTTGCTAGGCTGTTGCTATGTTATCCTAGGTGGTTGCTAAGATGTTACTAGGTCCTTGCAGTATTATCCCAAATGTTTGCTAAGGTATTGCTATGCCTTTGCCGTGGTATCCCAAGTAGTTGCTAGGGTGTTGTTAGGCCATTGCTGTGGTATCCCAGATAGTTGCTAAGCTATGCAATGTTAGGCCATTGTTATGGTACCCTAGGTAGTTGCAAATTAATGTGTGTATATATGTGGCAGCGACAGTACTGTGTGGTATGTGCACCTACTATGTACTGATTGTTGTTTCTCTCTTCTATAATTGGCCTAGATCTTTTTTTTTTATAATATATGCAGTTGTTCAGAGTTCTAGAAATGTTCTAGATATACTTGAAAATTGCATTGTGACATCATTTGTCTCTTTTGTCAACGTACCATCAAAGTGTCCATGCCTAGTTTTTGGATATCAAAAGTGTTAATTGTTTATTAATATATTAAAGAACACTAAATAAAAAAGAGAACAATACTGAAACAGTTCTTTCAGTTTAATTAACATCTCTGAGATTCAGATTTACTCTTTTTCATCAAAACAGTATTCTATGAATAAATCAAATAACTACATCATTTAAACAAGCCTGCGTTCAACATGATTCATTGTAATGTTAATTGTTTCTGTTGTAAGTTCACATATGTAAATAAAACCTGTTACTTGTATGTTTTACATACTAAAGGATGCCGATCTGAGTGAAATTAGTTTAAAATTTGTTTCACCTATAGGCAGAATGCAATGTCCACATAGTGTTAGCCTATTTAGATAAAGAACTGAATGTACATTAGAGTATTCAAATGTTCTGCAAGCTGTAGCACTGAAAAAGCATTGGATTTTCAGTACATCGCGCCACAATTGTAGGCCTGCTTAGTCTGCCAGCGTTGTGCCTTCTTGGACTCCCTCCACTTTAAATGGCAAGGCCATTCTCATTAATTTTTTATGCTTCTTCTGTGTCAAGGCTGTCATCCTTTGAAAGGGTCTCGGCGAAAGAGAAAAGGAGTAGAAAAGGAATAGCAAATAGCGACAATACAAGGCAGCAGTGCAGTTTGATTTAAAGAACCTCATGCAACCGTAAGCTTTCTAAGCCATCAGTGCTGTCCAAAGAAAAACATGTATCTCCAAAGTAGTACAGAAGGTAAAAACGTTCATAGCTTTTAGCGTATTTTTTCACACAATGTGAAGGGCAGCTGTCGTGTTTAAATGATTTAGAACAATAATGTTTATGTTTTTTTTTGGTTTTTTTTGACAGCGATGACATAACAGAGCAACAGAACTTGAACTGAGTTGGATGCATTACTACTTGTTTTACTTGCTGTGCGTTAGGTAGAGAATCTTAGATGTCCAAGTGGCTCAAGTATTTGCATGCACATATTCAACATCCTGACTAGGGCTAGATATATTGTTAAAAAAATCGTATCAGTGCCAATACAGATACCTTGACTCAGATACCAATTTCTGAAGAATACGTTTTCAAGGCCTTCTTTTAAATTGCAAAAAGGAAAAGAGTGTGGCTTAAAGCAGAAATTGATGTAAGGTGCTGGAAGGGGATATTTTTACCGACTGCAGTGGATTGCAGACCAATCAAAAAGCATGACCATTAAAGACATGCATGCAAAATGTAATTTAGACAGCCAATAAGCTTGTTGTTTTGCAATAGCTTAACATATTAACTAGAAAGCTGTTTAAATTTTGCCATTTATCTTTGCAAAGAACTGCAAAACGGAAGGAACGACTTAACAAAAGCGACCCTGAAAAATAGTAGTTCAGATTTGTTCATTGTAAAGTCTCATGTCATTATAAGCATGTCTCACATGGAAAAAAGGTAGTATAGTCAAGCCGAGCTTAATCATAACTCTAGGTAAATGCTTACTCAAATCTGAAGTCCAGTTCTCTGAGATCTGTCAGCCTGGTCAGGACACGACAGCACATCCTAACCCAGTTTTATGGTTTTTTTTTTAACAGTGGCCCATACGCAGGACACTCACCACCATTCGGACAAGCCTCTGATCCAGTGCTATAAGTGTGGCGAAGCATGCAAGGGCGAGGTGTTACGAGTGCAGAACAAGCACTTCCACATCAAGTGTTTCACATGCAAAGGTATGTACATTCAAATACAGTGTGAGTGCATGTGGCACCTGGCTCACGTTTTTTGCAGCATAGATCGGCGAAAAATCTAAGTAATAAATTGGCCAACTGCGTGTTTGGATCAAAAATCTGTCAGCTGACCAGTTCCAATCATGCATACCTAATACACTATTGTCAAACAAAGGTAAACACCCATCCTAATTATTGAGTTCAGGTGTTTCAGCCACACCCACTGCTAATAGGTATATAAAATCAAGCGCATAGCCCTGCAGTCTCTATAGACAAACACTGGTAGTAGAATGGGTCAAACTGAAGAGCTCAGTGACTTTAAACGTGGCACTGTCACAGGATGCCACCTTTGCCTTAAGTCAGTTCACAAAATTTCCACCATGCTAGATCTGCCGCTGTCAACTGTAAGTGCTATTATTGTGAAATGGAAGCATCTAGGAGCAACAACAGCTCAGCCACAAGGTGCTAGACCATGCAAACTCACAGAGCTGCCTCTGGAAGCAACAGCAGTACAAAAACTGTGCGTGGGGAGCTTCATGAAATGGGTTTCTATGGCAGAGCAGCTGCACACAAGCACATTGCAAACACTATGTGCAATGCCAAGCATCAGCTGGAGTGGTGTAAAGCACCCTGCCACTGGACTGTTGAGCAGTGGAAACATGATGAATCATGCTTCACTAACTGGCAGTCTGATGGCTAAATCTGATTTTGGCGGATGCCAGAAGAGCACTTCCTGCTGGAATGCATAGTGCCAACAGTAAAGTTTGGCTGAGGAGGTATAATTGTCTGGGGCTATTTTTCAGGGTTTGAGCTTGGCCCCTTAGGTCCAGTGAAGGGTAATTTTAATTCTACAGCATAAAAAAAGACATTTTAGATAATTATATGCTTCCAACTTTGTGACTACAATTTATAGAAGCCTCGTCCTGTCCCAGTATGACTGTGCCCCAGTGCAAAACATGAGCTCCACAAAGACATAGTTTGACGAGTTTGGTGTTGAAGAAATCCAGTGTCCAGCACCGATCCCTGACCTCAACCTTACTGAACAGCTGTAAGGTAAACTGGAACACTGATTTGTGAGCCAGGCCTTCTCATCCAACATAAGTGACTGACCTCACAAATGCATTTTTTGACTGAATGAGCACAAAATATATCAAACACACTCCAGTTTTTTGTGGAAAGCCTCCTCGTAAGAGTGGTCCTATTTCTTTATTAGCTGTGGAGTGTGGGGGTGGGGTGCAACTTTATGTTAATGCCAATGTTTTAGAATGGAATATTCAACAAGGTCATATAGGTGTGATGGGCTGGTGTCCACATACTTTTTCCCACATAGTGTTTTACACTATGTGAATGTTACAGTATACTAGTATAGACAATATATGGCCCAGCCATAATAGACACCTAACTCCTTCTCTGTGTGCAGCTCTGCAGGTTTAGATTGATGTGAGTGTCTTCTCCATAAAGGTTTCACATTCATCTACGGAGCTATGTTTTCTTCTGTTGAGGTCATTAAGGGTAATAGCTTATCTGGCTAGACAGTTTTAGGTTGTACCGCTCAGGATCAGGATCCCAAATAGGTCAAGCACTGCACACCCCTGTGTTCCTTCTGAGATTAAGCGCATTATGACCTTGTAGATTCAGTTAGGTTAGATGAGGCTACTGCATGTTGTGATTCAAGATAGAATTTTTGTAGGAGATAAAGATCATATGCTTGACGTCTCGTAATAGAGCAGAAGATAAATTAGTTTTTTAGCTCATTGTTTTCCCCACAAAATGAGTTCTGTTTCAAAACACTCCTCTCACCTTGCTCTTTACAGTCAGCTGAGATTAAACAGGCTGTTATTTGATAAAACTGGACTCATCTGGCAGGACTCTGGATTCAATACAATCCCAGGTTAAGAAGTAAATCTTGTTATGCTAGCATGCCTGAACCCTTATCCAATTAACTTCCTGTCCACATTACTTTATTTGCTAAGAGAATATCATAATATAAAATTATATTGGTATGGATTTGTGGAGAGAAATTGTATGATGCAGTTTTCTGAGTCACAGAGTGACTCATTTGTGCTGGTAAATGCTCGGTTAAATGGTGATGCTAAGCTCTTATTGACAGCATACCTGCTGTCATTTACAAGAAATGCATAATAAAGGATTATATTTCAGCAATACAAATTGCTTATTCACTGTTGTTCATCAGCAAGTTACATAATATGTTCATTTTTTTAAATGAAAAGAATTAAACACAACCTCTGCAGCATTTCTTATTAACATTTTTTAAATGATAAGCCTAAAGCATAGAAAAAATAAACTTGTAGTCATGGCATGTGCAGACGATTGAATTCCCTTCCAGTTGTAAAGTCTCAGAACTTAATTATCTCTTCAGGCCTTAATTGACTCGTTAGGACTGGTAACACAGGTCAGGAATTGTCATTAGGAATTGTCCTCAGCTGACAATTCCTGGGTGTAATAAATGACTCTGACTTTCTGACTCTTCAAACCTTGTGCTAACTAATTTCCACTGTCTGAAATGTCATTAGGAAACGGCAGTTAAGGGAACTCTGAAAATCAAGGCAAGATCTAGAAGGCCAAGAGAACTCTCAGATGGAGCTGCTTATGTGTAGTCCAGAAAGGCAAAGCGAAACCCCCATATGAAAGCAAAGGACCTGCAGGAAGGTTTACTTGACACAGAAGTGCCCCATACTACTGTGCAGCGTTGCTTGCACAAACAGGTTCTGCATGGAAGGGTCATCAGAAGGAACTCTCACCTGAGACTTCAACAGCAAAGTCAACATATGAAGTATGCGAAACAACATCTAGTTAAGTCAGATGCATTTTGAAAACAAGTGCCATGGACCGATGAAGTAAAAATTGAATCACAAGAGACATATTTGTGGAAAAAAGAAGCAGCATTTTTGGTGAAAAGAACAGATTGAAAAAGAACAAAAATCCATTCCTCAAAATCCAACATAAACTATTTCAAGAGATGCAAGCTGAAGTTTTTGGAATGGCCCTCATGGTCCCCTGGCTTTATTGAAAATAGTAGACCTTAAACATGCTATGGATGCAAGACAGCTCAAGAGTGCTGCAGAACCAGGAGCGTTCTGTAAGGAAAAGTGGATGAAATTCCTAAAAGAAGAATGGAAATAATCCTAGCAGGCTACAAAAAGCATTAGCAAGCTGTGATATCTGCTAAACAGGGCTGTCACTAAGTACTGACTTGAGAGGATATCTGAACATTTGAACATGACACAATTACTATTTTATTTTAAGCTATCAAACATAATACAGCTTTGCATTAACATTTGTAAAACAAATTAGCAATTTGAGGTTGTGTTTACTTCTTTTTAATTTTACAATGTAAGTCATTTGGCCAGGGGTGACCAAACAGCTATATGTAATGCATCTTGCTGGGCTTCCTCACATTTAACTTCAGTTTCACACAAAACTGTGCATTTTGGTGCATCAACTGAGCTCAAAAATACAAACTAAACTGTTATTGAGTTTATGTGAATTTTACACATTGTCTACATGCCTTGGTCTAGAATACCCCCAACAATCTAACATGTGAAACCAAACTTAATGTATTCCTTTGTGTCTGAGGCTTTCAGAGATGAAAGCCAGTTTGTCTGTTGGGGGTGTGTACAAGAGAAATTCTACCAAAACTATTAGATATTCATATATGCATCAGATCCTAAAATGATTTTAAACTAAGTAAGAAGAGGCTGACTTGATCATTTTATAAAAGCAATCTGAATCTATTTGGATTGCTATGATGGGTCTAGAACCTCTTTCAAGTTCAGTTTATAGTCTGTTGGAATACATCACTGTGTCTACCCTATGAAATGTATGGCTCAAGACTGTTTTGTGGTGATTGTCATAGACATAGTGCTTATTAATTTTCACATATACTTATGAAAATATTGATACATTTGGAAAACAATGTCATGGTATGTCAGTATTACTGTATTAGTAGCATTAATTACTAAATATCCATATAAGCATCAGATCCCGGTAAAATTATGTCGAATTAAATTTCCAAACTTAGAAGAGCCTGGCTTAATAATTTGCTAATAGCAATGTGAAAGATAATAAATAATGATTATATAGGTAGATAATATGCACAATATGCAGTATATAATCCCCATAAAATAGTCAAGAGGGAAAAAGCCGTAAGTTCTGTAGGATAGACACAGTGATCTGTCCCGACGGGCTGTACTGGCTTTTTCCCTCTGGACTCTCCTGTAAAGAGTAATCTGCAGTCTTGAGCTTTTAAAAACTCTTTAAGGCTGCAGAGTATTGATTTTCCATGGCGACGCATATCCTCATGGCTCATGCTGTGGTTTTCCGCTACCTGAAAGCAATCTATAGATACAGAGTCACAAAGTCTACCAAAGGTACTGTTCATAAAATTTGATGATCTATGAGAACTGTATCTCTGAACCCTCTATGGAGAGTTACATTCATTGTAAAGTTCATTGTTGCATTGTGAGAAAAACCTTGTTAAACACTGCCAAGGCCTGTATGTGAAGGCAAATTTCAATTCCACGCTTTCATAACTACATAACTTCCGCATTAGCTTCATAGTAGTAACTGAATAATTGATAGTGGCTACTAAATCGTATGTATACTGTCATATACACAGCCGTACACAGCAGAAGTTTGGGCTCCCCCTTACATATTATGTTGATTTTCTAAGTGTACATAAGTTAACACATCCTCCACAAGGAATGCACTTAAGTATATAAATTTTCTATCAAAGTTTGTATCTATTTTCTGAATTTAAACAAAACTTAACATATTACATCACTGCTGTCCAAAGCAAAACAAGTATCTCCAAAATAGTAATTTTACAGGAGAAGGCAAAAACACTCTTACCTCAACTTTAATGTAAGTTAATGCAAAGAAATTTTATTCCAAGTGATGTTAGAGCATTTCTATTGGTCCATTCATCGTGAAATTTTCACACAGCTGGTGTGTTGACATGATGTAGAAAAATAAAAATCAACAAAAATGGAGACACGTGGTTCTCTTTGGATAGCAGCGACATGTGCCTTAATTTAACTTATGTTTGGTTTTGTTAACTTATGTATTTTCGTTGTCTATTTATACAATCATATGCAACAGTTTGGCCGCCTCTGGTCAAATAACGTTTTGTTGATTTTC
>JAILXH010249182.1:1915-13188 GCA_023558415.1 Piaractus mesopotamicus
ATGAATCTAATGATTAGGAAACTAGTCAGACAGCTCTGTATAAGTAACACATGAATGTTATAAAGAAATTAGCATGATAAATTATAAATAATTTGAGTTACTCATCTGACCATCAGATAACCTACTTTATAAGGTGGCTCACAGAGCTGCACTGCTGAAGGGACCCAGTGCACAGTCACTCGCCTGTTTACTGAGCAACTGGCCTGTCACAGCAAGATATGCTAATTGTTAAATGCAGTGTCACCCGAGTCCTATAACTGATTGGTAACTACCAAGCATAACTGATGCTTTATTAATGACAGCTGACTGTCTCACATTCCATAACTGGTGACCAGAGAGGTGGCCATGCTTCATTCCTGGCCACCCCTTGGCTATGCCTCTGTTTAGGGATAATAAACCCTGCTAGATCCATTTTCAAGCATTTTAATTAGTACAACTATAAACAAGTTTCATATATGTACAATATAAATCTAAGGACATCACTTATTTGAACAAAACAGGTATACAATGAAGCAATACACCAACACGCATGTAAATAACCAACGATTTGTTTAATAATTAATCTTTGTTGCTTTCTTTTCAAGGGGAACATATTTAAAAGGTATAAAATTGTTTTTGCTCAAATAATTAAACCAGAATGTCCTGTTTTCATATCGAGTCCCTTCAATCCTGCTGTTTGTTTGCACATACAAAGCACTCCATCTGTCCAGTGCCCCATACCTGTCTGGCGTGTGTCTTTTGTGGAAGATGTTGTCCACATGGGAACTTTCATAGCTCAACTCGATCTTTTACCATTCATAAATATATTCAGCAACCAGCAACATGGAGGACAGGCTTGGTAAATGGTTACAATCCCAGTTCAGTGGCATTTTGTATCCCTACTTTCTTGTAGCAGTTGTACTGTGCCATTTCCTGGGTCAAAATAGAAAGTTATTCTAACAAGGGAGTGCAACTGGTGAGACCTGAAACAATGACATTATGACGAACAGTGAATATGTTTATTATATAAGGTAATTAATGTTAACAATAATTACAAAAGCAATATCACTATTCTACTGTATTCTGTCCCAGCTCATGTATCAGAGTGTAGGAGAATGAGATTTTTTTTCCTTTTAAATTTTAAAATATTATCAAACAAGATGTACAGTTAATAATAGTTTTTTTAAAGATTAAAATAAAATAAATCTGCAGACGTTCTTTGTAACGTTCATGGAAGTTGTGCCTCTGATTGCTGTGGACTAATTAAGAACAGGAAGCTGAAGATGTGTTTCTTTAAGTTCATTTTACAACAGTGCTTTTTTTCTTCTCTCTAGTTACAGACAGAGCACACACTAGACAATCTGAGAAGCACTACTTCAGCCATTGTTCAACCTTTTTCACTTCTTCATATGCAGATCTCAATCTCTACAGCAGGCTTTTGACAGCCATAAGTTCATAGAGGGAAACAGATATGTCAACCGATGCGTTAAAATGCAAACATTATCTCTGAATACAATTCTGGATCCATCGGCCTGGAGAACAGCCCCGCACGGCTTGCATGTATCTCTCTTCATATGACAGGACAAAGCCTTTAGTCTCTGAACATCCACAGGCCTCTTTGAGAAACAAAATCCTAAATATAAATCAAAAGCACAAGAAGGGAGTGGGGAGAAAGAGTACCTTAAATTGCACCAATATAACCACAGTGGATAAATATACTGAGCAGCCCTGTGAAGTCTCTCTGCCCTCCACTCGGGTCATCAGAACACTCATGTATGATCATTTTAGCTTCAGCAGGTTGGGCTCCTGCATGTCCTTCCATACGTAGGAAGAGCAGTTCAAGAGCAGTAAATTCCTTAACTGCTTTAGTCTCACCTATTACTATCTGGACTCGCCATCCTTGTGTGTGCTGAACAGGGCCAAATCTCCAGCCCCACCAAGTCTGGAACTACGAGGCGGAGTGGAGGGCCTAGTCGCAGATGGAATGAGCGGAGGTGGTGCACCAACTGACAAGGGCCCTACTAGACCAGGCGTCTTAGCGAGAATTCCATTTGGAATATGTGGATGCAAATGGCCCAAGCGAGAATAGATTGGGTGATGCGGTGAAGGTGCAGAAGCTCCAGCAGGATGGAGCTGAGAGTGAGGCAGTAAGCCTGCATGCAGCTGCTCTAGGTGGGCTGCAGATGGGCTGGGCAAATGAGGCGGAGCAAGGTGTGAATGCATCCCAAAGTAGCGCACCCTCTCAAAGTCCTCTCGTAGGATCTGGGCACGCTGCTCCTCATCCAGCAACCCACCACCAGGAGCACCAACCTGAGCTTGGCGGTCAAAAGGATGAGACATCAGTCCAAATTCTGGTCGGGCCGCTGAGGACGAAGCAGAAGAAGTGGAGGTAGGTGCTGGTGGATGATGTGGGCCAGCTGCCACTGCTGCCGCTACTGCTGCTGCTCTCTCTGCCTCTAGATATCGTGCGTGCGGATGCTGAAACAGGCGGGAGAAGTGTGGGTCAGAGCGCAGTGCAAGATGGGGATCCGGCTGCAGAGCCAAGACGCTCTCTCTACGCTGCTGCTGATGGGCGGCAAGATCCCTCCAAGTATCCCAGGGGAAGCTGTGAGGAGGCTGAGAGTGGCCTTGGGGTGGTGTATGTGGATGGACTGAAAATCGATCGCCAGGAGCTCCTACAACCAGTCCGGCCGAGCTGCCAGCTCCACTTATAAAAGCCTCGATACGAGTGCGATCCAAGAGAGAGAGATGATGGTGGGTAGGATGATGGGTAGGGTGGTGGGTAGGATGGTGGGTAGGATGGTGGGTAGGGTGGTGGGTAGGATGGTGGGTAGGGTGGTGGGTAGGGTGGTGGGTAGGGTGCGGAGTAGGAGGGGGAAGAGGCACTCCAGGTGTGGGAGTCAATGACAGGGTCGAAGAAGGGGTTGAAGGGTGGTGGTTATGGCGACTGTTGGGCCGCTCAAAGCTATGAGGTATGGGTGGGTGTGGTAGAGAGATGGGCACTTGTTCAGGCTCTTCTTTTCTCTCCTCCTTCACCTTCACTGGGGGATGAGGCAGCCCAGGAGGGGGACCAGCAGGCGGCTTAGAAACTGGAGTGGTTGTCCGATCTGGCTTCTTGACTGGAAGAGAACTAACAGAGGAGGAAGAAGAGGCTGGACCGCTGCTCTCCCTTTGGGATGGATGGGAGGGCTCGGAGTTCAGAGCATGTGCTTGTCTGGGAAATAGGTCCAGAGGGGAGGGTGCTGAGGGGGCATTTGGAGGAGGGGTCGCAAGAACAGACGATGTGGACGAACGAGGTCTGTCTGGTGCTGAGGAAGTCGATGCTTGTGCCCTGGAGGCTGAAACTGAATGGTGTCTCTTGTCTGGCTCTCTTTCCCTTTCACGATCCCGCTCCCGCTCCCTGCTTTGTCCATCTGACTGTCCAGCACCTCCACTCAGGGGGCCCAGGCCATTCATGTGGGAACTGGGGGTGCTGCTGCGGTGCTTGAGGGATGGGGCATTGGGAGACATTCGCACAGGTGGACGACCATACGTTAAGTTGTCTCTGTCAGAGATGAAGTGAAAAATAGTTAGTAGGTATGAAAGCATGTGCATATAATACAGATATGCATAAACTTACATCTTGATACAACTTACATACTTAAAACACAAGAAGGGATTCTTTACAGTTGTGGCATACCTGTCCTTTTCATCTTTTATGTGAGTCAGCTCTCTTCTCTCCATGTCTTTCCCCCTATCTCTCTCATCCCTTTTCTCTAGTCCTTTGGCCCAAGAGGGGCCTGAGGGGAAAGAGGGAGGGGCAACATGCAGGCGATTCCATGGTTCATGTGTGTTACCCAGTCCTCCTACTGCACTTGCAGAAGATTCTGCCTTATGGCCAAAAACAGAACTAGCAGCTAAGACAGACAGAATAGACAGAATAGGTCAATACATGTAATCAACAGAAATTCAAAGTAACAAAGCAAGTTGTGTTTCCATAATCAAATTAACATTTTGACTCACTCAGTGAGGGGCTACCAAGTCCTCCGAAGGCACCAGAGCCCAGGGCTCCCAGGGGTGGGAAGGGTGGGGAGCGGCCATATGGATCTATAACACAGACCGAGCATCAGCACTGTGAGACTGATGCCAAATCACACAGCTTCTGTGCACAAACTGTGCATTAATAAAAACTGGATCATGAGGGGCCCATTTAGATTACGCTTGCTTCAATACGTGTTCTAGCACCCACTTTTTGTCTGATGCCACTCATCGACTTTAAGAACATGACCACTCTTCCAGTATTATTATATTTTGAAAACCAGGCTAGGCTACAGCTCAGTGGTCCAATCTCTTACCCAGGTGTGTTGCTGGGGTGAGGAAAGAAGAGTGGGGCGTTGATGGAGAGATGAATGGAGTGGAGGATGGATTGACTCCACCTAAGAAGACACAGGGGTCAACTCAAATACTGATTTAACACCCTTTCATGGAGTACTATAGGCTCCATTTCTGCTTGTCCTCTCCAAACCTTTTAATATCACATGGCTTATCTCAGCTATTTCAATAACTCTTAGCATCTCTTCACGTACATGTATAAGATACATGCCTTCGTGTGAGTAAACAGGTAATTTCTGCAGCGGTATAAGAGAAAAAAAAAAAACATGTACCAGCAGCTGCAAAGAGGCTGCCTGGTCTGGCAAGTTCATGAGTTGGAGGCAGAGGACCCCCAAGTGCTCCAAGACCCCCTATTCCTCCTATGCCACCAGGCCCAGGGAGACGTGGCAATAGGTCATTACGGAAGTCCAGCTTTTGAGGATCTGCCTGCATCAACTGCAAGAGAATAAAGCATAGAAAAAAGTAAAAAATTCTGATCAATCATCATTCAAGAAATGTTACTGCGACAGTACAGAGTATATGAGAACTATCAGAACAACCAGAGGCTTCGGTGATCAAATCCACTAATGAACATATTTCAAAGATCAACCTGGAAAATAAACTGACAAACCTTAACTTTCTCCTGATGCCTCAATATCATCCAGGCCACGCGCACATGCATAGCACACCACTTGCCAGGCTTCTGTAGCAGTGAAGGAAAATCAAACAAGGTGAATGCTAGTAAACCAAAAAAGTTAAGTGAAAAAAAAAAAGCATGAAGGGCAGAGAGATTACGCTTACATTACTGACTTTTAATGATGGTGCAAATGGATCGGAGATCTGTAGGCACAGATGAGAGAAAAATGACAATTATCCACTATCCAACTACGAATGATGCATTTGCAAAGTACAGAAACAATGTAGACCAAAAGTTATTATTGAGATCTCCTACCCTTGGGTCTTTAGGTTGCAGGTGGGGAGGTACCACTCCTAGACGAGCAGCCATCTCTGGGGCAGGTCCCTGGAGGGCAAGAAGCTGTCAATCACAGGACACTGTTTTAACCCACTACAAGTACAGACACGCTAACAGCATGCATTAGCTTTAATATTCAAAAACCTAACAAAATAATAATGTAATATATAGGTGAATTTATATGCCATTCAAAACCACTTTGAATTACGTAAGATTCTGTATATTGTTAAAATATTATTGAAGTTATTTTTATGTTTTAGTCCTATTACTACCACTGTTGTGTTTTTCCAATGTAACTACTACTTCTAACTAATGACTACTTAAAACATTGTCATTTCATATTGGGAAAAACACACAATGGCAAATTAATGTGTGAATCTGAATTAAAACATACAAAAAAAAAAAAATAATAATAAAAACACATTTGTACTATTCCTCACCTTGGGCTGAAAAGCTCCTTGTAGGGAACTAAGTGGTCCAGTTGGGGGGAGTACAGGCTGAATTCCAGGCACAGGTGGTGGGTACTGAGAGAAAAACTTATAGTGAAACAAAAGAGCGATGTCATTTCACTGGCATATCCATATTTCCACAAATATGAGTCCAAAATAATGATTCACTGTTTAATGTTTAACGATCATATGATGTAACTTTTGGCCTTTGGCCACTGTCAGTGGTTTTGTGCACAGCCATTTCAGGCATCAGCCTCTAAAGCATAACTTACTGGGTGTCGAAAAAGACCGTCTATCTTGCCCGGATATTTCTCAAACTAAAAGAGAAGCAGAGACATCCAACATTTTTATAGTATCAACATGACCAAAGAAAAACTAAATATTGAGCAAAAATTATTCTAAAATCATTCACATATGAGCATTTGCGGCCTTCTCACCATAGGGGGTGCTGCAGCAGGTGGATGCAGAAAGTGTTGGTGGGTGTGGGTGTGTTGGTGCTGATGGTTGTGGTGATGGAACTGGTACATAGCAGGGATGGAGGCCTGGGCCTGTGAAGTCCTGCTGGAGGTGCTGGAGCTGGAGGTGGAGGCAGAGGGTCTCCCTGACCCTGAGCTGACTCCTGCACTGCTCCCTGAAGCTCTATTCTCACGCTCACTCTGGGAGGGCAGGAAGTGCGTGTTCAGGTCTTGCCGGTACAAGTCTTGATCTATATGCAGCGGAGAAAAGCCACAGAACTGATTTATCTGGAAATCCAGAAAAGACTGGAAAAACATTGGCAACAACTGTTCACATGGTTAACACTATAGAGGTGCATATGGCATGGCTATTTGAGATCCAACCAAATTGGACTCAATTTAGTATTAATTTACTTTATCACATATTCCAATAAAGCATGTGTAAATAATATTAAATACAATGTTACTGCCTTAATTACAAAATTTTCAAAATATGTTTTACTAACAGAGCAGTAGAGGACCACAGAGAATTTTGGGACATGCAGCCGATACTGTGTCAAAATGAAACAGAGAGACATCTGAGTAGAGCTGTATATTAACATATTTCAAATAAGAAGATGATAAATTCATACAGCAAGTTGTGCAAGTTAGCATACCATAGGCCCACTGGCAGTATATTAAATCACAAGTACAATGATGAATCACTAAATAGGCTGAACAGTCAGGGTTCTTGCACAATCAAAAATGGTATATATTAATGCCTAACTGTGAAAATCACAAATGGATACACGCTTTGAGATTGCAAGACTGCATGATCCCTGTATTTTTAAAGTGTCTAATTCCGCAATCTAGTCCTTCATCGGTGGTCAGGTTCAGACCATAGTACCCCTGTCATATGGTTACTTTTGGTTCACGGACTGTCCTGAATTAATTTATTCTACACAATAATTCTTTTCAAAATGGTCTTTAGACAACTACACAAGATATGTGCCATAAGGAAATGTTAAACCTGCCATGTTTTTGTTTTCACTCACAATAAAAAAATACTCTCTCAGTAGGATATTTAAATGCTATTCATTAAAAAAAATTAAAATGTCCATCCATAGGTAACAGTACAAAGAGATTTGTGTTTGCAGCCGCAGTCATAAAACTGTGGTTAAGCGCACCTGTCGCAGAGCGAGGGGACTGCAGGAGAGGAGGAGGTGGAGGGAGGCCAGGAGAAGGGGTGAAGAGAGCGCCAGGACTGGGCCGAGAAGAGGGGCGGAGCACTCCTGTCCCAGAAGGGCCTCGGCCAGCAGGCACACTTGTGGAAGGTGTGGGCGGTCGGATTGATGACGAAGAGGCGGATGAAGACGGAGGCTTAACTGAGGTACCACTCCTGATAAAAACCAAACAAAGGTTTTGTTAAAAATGACTGCCCTAGTGCTGGAAGACATTAATAAAATTCAGTATAGCATTTTTTTCCAAATATATCAAGGCATCAAACTATACACAAATTTTAATTAATAAAGTTAATAAATTCATACTTCCTAGTAGTCTATACAAAGTCAAATTTGACATCACTTATTTTGATTGGTCCATTTTATTCCATTGTTTCCTCTTAAAATCACATCAAAGAGACTTTATCCAGTATTGTAAATGTTAATCAAACAGAAAACATTCACAGAAAAAAACCTTACTTCTTTTAATGGGGTTTAAATTGTTCTTCCAAAACAATCTGAAGCACCCACTACATTACAAATTACAGGTAGCCGTAAGGTCCCAGACACCATAAGTAACATGCACAGAATAGAGTTAAAAACAGAAAACCAACTGCTCTGCAACAGGGACATCACTATTTTATGAACATTATATAATGGATAGTTGTTGCTCATTATCTGTCAAATATGTTGGTAAAGATATTTCTAAAACCGAAAAGCAATATAGCAGTATACCGGTATAAACGTGTTGCCCAGCACTAGTTCGACCTATCCAAAAAAACAACGTACTGGTATCGACATTGGACACATCCTGGCACTGACATTGAATTCTACTGACCTGTTCCCATTACTGAAGACTGTTTGTGTCCGACTAGAGAAGGGGAGAAAGGGCTTTTGTCGTGGGGGACTGCGTTGGTGTGGTCCAGCATTTCCATTGTGCTGTTCAGACAGCGGGGTCGCAACAGAGGCAGGAGAGCGGGGCAAAAGGCCGGAAAGAGAGGACGAGGTAGAGGTGGCTTCAGGATAAGGCAGCTCCAGACTCCTCTCCTGACTTCGCTCCAAGCCAGACACTCGGGGCGTCACCGACAGACGGGGCGGCCCACTGTTTGAAGGCAACAGGGTGCAGCCGTTGCTCACAGAAGAAGCCATGCTCACTGGGTTGGATACCACTGATGGGAAGATAAAAAGGGATTACTTTAACCTAAGCTCCAATGTATCATTTTATGATCAAGACACATGGCTTACAGAACAGAAGTCAATGATTTAAATAAAAAAACAAAAAAAACCAAACAACTTTAGAATTTCTATGCATGTTACAACATGAAATGTAAGACCAAAACTTGGGATGCATCATTGCATGAGTGTTAAACTAGAGTAAACAACTGTTTTCAAACTTCATCTTGCCTGAACACTTGAACTAAGAGGCATCAAAACTAACAATTTGATTTTAATACTGTAGCAAGACAAATATCACATCATTCGTAGTCAAAAGTAGCAAACACAAACCCACAAAACGATTTTTATGCAACCATGAAAAACATACACAGAGCAACCACTGTAAAGCATTTTACAAAGCTTCACTAATGTCTCGGGTTAGGTACTACTATTAACCATTAATTCACAAACAACTGTTCATCGAACATAACTGGTGTAAATACATCAACTTCATGTGATTTCATTTGCAGTAAAGAACACTGCATATTTGAATGGGAGGGTATCCTTCAAATTAAGGAATATATTTGAATTGTACACATGAGGGTGCAATAAAACAACTGGATCAAGTAGACAGATCTACTTAAAACAAAAAAAAAAAAAAAAAAAGCACAGAAAAATAGTAGCATTTGGAACCACTTTTTGAGAAGACGATAGCACCACTACAATAGTGTACCATGTCGAAAGCAAACATCCGCAAGCAATAAGAGAAAGAACTATTTTGTCCGTGTTTACCGAGATAAAATGTGTTGCGTGCCGAATTGCATGAATGTACAAAATTATAAAGAAGGACATGGTGGACGGTGGAGGCTTTGGAGAGCTACTGAGGTACACTGAGCCAAAGCTAGACGCAGTCATGACACTTATGTTCACCATATTTATAACTTTAGAATAATTTATTTTCAACAGCCCATGATTGAATATTACTGTCGTTTTGTCAACTTTTTAGTTTTTGGTCATATAATCATTGTCAGGCCCTTGGTTTAAACAAAACTTCTTACATAGGGTATGTTTACTTTATGTACAGGCTGATGCCTGGCTCCAGCTGTCAGTCCTGCATTCCACAATCCAGGACAAGGAACACTTTATAACATCTCTGCACAGAATCATTTCATTTAATTTTACAGCTCCTTCAAATGTGGCTCAGCCAATTTGTTTTATTACTGATATTTTGATATGCTCCATCAGTTTTTTTTCTGGTTATTTCAATTGGTTATGAGTCAAAACAATTTGCCAAAATTTGCATTTGCAGGGACAATCTGGCATTTGCTTTTGTACCAGAAAAACGGTATTCAACCAGTGGTCCGTACTGGTACTGCTAGGGGGCTCCCAGACTGTTTTTTTGTTTTTTGTTTTTTTAGCAACATGTAAACGTTTAACCAAATATTATTTTAAATATGAATAATTATTGACAAAAATAGAAAATCATATTTAGATCGACCTCATTTATTAGTCCGGCAGAAGTACTAGCTATGTTTACCTTTTCAGTGCAAGTCGATGTAAAATGTTTCTCTTTTCAATTTTTCATATAGAATTCACCTATCATGGATAAATGGTAACAAACACCGTCTTTCAAAAGGAAAGATCAAAATCAAACAGATGGGTAGAATGTCTTCAAGTGACAAGATCTTTGCTCCTCAAAAACAGGCAAATGACATCGAGGGGACTTTCCATTTTGGAAAAGCAAAAGGAGCAGAGAAAGTTTCAGTACCTCACTTTATGTGTTTATGTTTGAACTTTATGAAAGCTTTCAGAAATTGTTTGGATGTTTGTAAGTTCATGAGAAAGCAGACAACAAACAATCCTGTTACCGTGAAAATGCAAAAATTCCAAACGGAGCGAATACATATTGTTGCATTTTCACCATTAGAAATATCACTTTTGGGGTGTAAGATATTACCAGTTATACACATGATCAAACTAATTTACTATCATCCGAAAAATGTCTGAGAACAGTAAACAAGTAAACAACTACAGCTCTGAGACTAATGCTCTGAGGTCTTTTTTGAAAAAAGCTTTCAAAGCAAACAAATTACACCGTCATGTGCAGGCGAGACAAATATACATATAAATCTACTGAACTAAACCAGACAGCCTTCTTCAGCATGTTATCTGGCACTAGGTAACTGCCAAACAACACCAGCTAACTCATTATCTGAGTTAGATTTTTTTTGTATTCCATTGTATTGTATTTGTTCACACTTTTAATGACGCGGTCAGTAATTTCTTGTGGGCCACGGAAACTTCTGTGTTTGATTGTGTGGGCAGCAAGTTAGAAAAGGTTGGGAATCTCTGCACTAGAAAATTGAGCTGTTGTGAAACTAAAAGCTTTGAAATAATGTGATTTAAATAAACTAACTGCATGCCCACACACACACACACACACACACTATCAGCATGGAGTACTTTAAAACATTTTTAGATGCAAACTTATATCATGCATCCCACAATAAAGCATTTACTACATTTAGTGAAAGGATAATGCAAAATATCTACCTTCTCTAGTGCTAACGATGAACGTAGGCTCCATATCATTGTCAGAGGCCTAGGTTAAAGGAATGAAAAACCACCATCATTGACATTCATTTACAAAAAACAAAAACAAAACAAAACAAAACAAAACAAAAAAAAAAAAAAAAAAAAAAAAAAAAACACA
>JAILXH010249185.1:11428-21469 GCA_023558415.1 Piaractus mesopotamicus
TGAAAAAAAATTTACTGGGCTTGAAAATGAGCTATTTTTAACTGAGGCACTTAAGCATCTAAAGTAGGCTCGACATGATATGCACAGTGCTCTTTCAGGTCGGATTTATTACTGGATCGGATCGGAATAATTACTTTTTTCCTTCCCATTTCCAATTCAGTAGGCCTGTTACGATGAACTTCATATTGCAGTTCACAAACTGACTGATTAGCTACACTAGCTACATTTAACTAGCCAAAAGTACGACCTATTTGATATACACTGTATGAGCTTGTTGGATATCCCATTGCAAAACCACATTAATATGGAGTTACCCCACCCACCTTTGTGGCTCCACTCTCCTTGGAAGGATTTTGGAGTGTGTCTGTGGGGAATTTGTGCTCATTCAGTCAAAAGAGCTTCTCGACACTTCCATGTCCCCAATAATAGCACTTACAGTTGTCTGGGGCAGATCTAGCGTATAATTTTCACGACCTGACTTGAGGCAAAGGTGACATCCTATGACAGTGCCATGTCACTGAGCTCTTCAATACGACCCATTCTACTGCCACTGTATGTCTATGGACAATATGTGGCTAGATTTTATATACCTGTTAGCAATGGGTGTGGCTAAAACACCTGAACTCAATAATTACATGTGTAATAAACATGTTTTTGGCTGTATATTGTAACCTACTCACTGGATATTGATACATAGCAGCTCCCGACAGAAGTGGGCAATATGACGATATTTTATTGTTATCGTAAATTGTATTTTTGTCATAAACGAGTATATCTTGGATATCTTCAGTACTTTAACACTGACCAACTCATTACAAAGAGAGCATAATTAGTCCTGTTTAATTGGATTTAGTTCGGTACAGAATGTGAAACGTTGCGAAATGAAAATCATTAGACAAATTTTTAATGGTTGTTTGTCAATGTGGCACCACTAGTGTCAAAATATTATGCAACATATTTATTGTGTAAATGCATTTAAGTATTGTGCTATATTTTGCCATATCACCCACCCCCAGCTCCCAGCCAGGCTCAAATAAACAAACATTACTCACTGCTGCCCTTTAAACCTGTTATAACACCATTCACAAGTTTAAACTTGAGTTGTTTTCATAAGATCCATGTTGTGTCTAGATGTTTGTTTTTCTACTATTATTTATTTGTGTTTGCCTCAACCCAATGGATGGCAACTCCTAATTTGCATTGTTTTAGCAACATAACTAAATGATAAACCCCTTAACAAGCCATACGTTTTATCACACACTTCTATAACCTAAGAATAGCTCCATTAGTTTGCATTCAAGTCCCTGTAGTTACTGAATAATAAGCCTTTAAATGAAATAAACCTAGAATGTTAAAGGGTTAAGAACTAACAAATATGTAGAGTAATTGCACTAAGCTAAATTAATAGCAACCACCTGGAATAATTGCAATCAGCTGATTATGTAGTAGCATTTTCTGCTGATATTGGCCTGATGCTGATACCCATTGATACCATCATATCTGATATCACACTTGATCATTGAAAACCTTAAAAACACTGTATCTCTGAAATGGTAACTTTACAGGACAGTGAATCTAATTGAATTTACGTTCATTTGTGAACAATTCTTTGGTCCATTCATCATAAAATGTCAAAATAGTGTCAAATAGTGTAAGACAGTCAAATAGTGTAAGACAAAATTAAAAAAAAAACTCAAAAATGTAATTTTTGTTTGACAAAAAGTTGTTTTAGATGCGAATTTGTGGAGTTTAAAAGTGTAAAAATTCAGGACAAATCAGGAATGACTGAAGCCAGTATTAGAAAATTAGCATTTGCAAAGAGCCTGGAAATGCTCTGTCTGTTGAAGTAGTGACAATTGCCTCAAATATGTCCATGAAAATGCATTAACTGGGCCAACGTGTGTGATTGTGTGTGCTTTCCAGGTGATTGCAGTGGTGATGGACGTTTTTACAGACGTTGACATCTTCAAAGATCTGTTGGATGCTAGTTTTAAGAGGAAGGTGGCTGTTTACATCATCATAGAGCAAGCGTCCATTCAGCATTTCCTTAGCATGTGTGAGAGAGCGAACATGCACAGAGGACATCTAAAGGTGAGTTATGCACACCCAGACAATAGGGTGATATCTAAAAACAGTTCTCGCCATACAGTTACATACTTTCCTAGTCAAATTACGCATTTTGTTGATTTTTGAGTAAAAAGAGAACAAACTTAAATGTGCCACTTTTCTGCAAATTTTAGTGCAACGTTTTATTTATTTGCTGAATTTAATATATTAGAAAAAAATTAAGCACAAAATGTAAAATGTGCTGTTACTTTGGCGCAGGCCACATTTTATATTTTATTGTTTTCCCCCCGTTTTTCGCAAGTAGTATGTTCTCTGATGTTCTTTGTAGCTTATTTTCACTTAAAAAAAAGCAGCAAACGTAATTTGCATGCATAGATTCTTGTTAAAAAAGCTGGATTGATGATGTGAAGACTGCAGACAATTGGGAACTTGTTCTACTGTAGCCTAATGGCTTATTAATGCGATATAATAATATGAGGTGGGCAATATGGCATCATAATAAACATCACACCCAATACTTTTTGCTTTTTCACAATACACTATACATATCACAATATTCAGTTTTTCTGCAGTGCCATTAAAAATTTTATGAGAAACAATGAATGGGTCATTCTCCATTTGGAGGGGGGGATTCAGGTGGATACATTTTTTAAAAAATCACATCCTATTATCATATATGTCACTGGTGTTGTATGAATGTGGTGTAACACCTTTGACTGTGACTCCAGTGACATTCTGGTTAAACCTGAGGATTTTGTAAACTGGCTGACTCATTGGTGGTCAGGTGACCTTGTGTATTTAAAATCAGTAATAAAAATGATAATTGGCCTTATTTTGACAAAATTCTAATCACCCAGCTATTAAAGCACATAACACCACTGACACATAGACGTTATGAGCTGCCTGATCAACAAAATGATTAATAAACTAATGAAATATAGTGAGGGCGTGTGACTCGCCTTGAGTCCTGATAAAACCAGTGACCAAAATCTCTGTGACAAATGAATTTTTTTTAAAATAAAATACATATTTTTTTTAAATGTAGTGTAACATTAATGATGTACAAAGTGGACATTAATCTGTTTTATACAAATTCCTAAGTTAAACCTCTCTTAATATAAAACAATATTTTTAAATGATTTCTCAACTGTTGAAAATTGGTGTTGTGACAAGCTGTTTTACAGAGGCAGAGCGACTATGAAACAGGATAAAAAAAGAAAAATTAGGGAAATCGTAATGGAAAAGTATTATTTTATCTTAGGTCGACTGTGTAAATGTACATACCAACGTTTAGAACTAATATTTTAAGCATCTTTTTAAGCCCTGCAAACTTGTTTCTACTCCAAATGGAGAATGATCCAAAGCGAATGTTCGGAGTCTTGCCCAGGGACTTTTATTGGAACAGCATGGTGTGCTTTCCCAGGCAGGGGATTAAACCCCGGGACTGCCACAAGGAGGACCACGGTGTCGCCCACTACACTAGACCAGCTTTTGTTCAGTGTTTCACATACTGTGCTAAATTCTGCTGCTGTAGTATCCCAGGTAGTTGCTAATGTTTGTCTGTATCCTAGTATTTGCATAGTATATATGTGAGTCAGTATGTAATGACCGCGAGGTTCCGAAAGCACAAGCGCACTATTCCTGTATAGGCTGTACGATCCTGCCAAGTTCTGTGGTTCTAGTTCCAAAACTGTGTCCAGTTAAAATTAAAAACCTGTTGGTTTAACAGTGCATGGTCAATAACAGTAAAAGAGAATGAAACATGGCGTGAAAATACTATTTAATGTTATTTGAAAAGATATTTAAATTAAGCCTGCTTTTCTGTCAGCTCTGTTTTCTGACATGGGCTATTATTGCCTGTCAAGTATCAGATTATACGTCAGATCATCAGCGATATCTGATTACGTCCAGCCCTGACACACACCCACACCCACACACACACTGTTCCTTCCATCGTGTGAAAGCTGTTGGCTCTATGAAGAACTTTCCTGCTATTGTACCTTTAGGTGTGTATATTTCTTTCCTCGTGAGAACATTCTAATCATTCCGCTCATTCCTGCGTGCGGATTAACAGCAGCAAAAAGGCCTCTGAACTGTTTAGTAGACAAAGGTCTAATGTTTTAATGCTTCCTACTCCACACTTCCTAATGATTCATTCGCCTTCCTGGGTTAAAGACTGAAAGTAGGTTTGTTTCTAAATGTGTGTTTATGTAGAACACCGTGCAATGAGCTTTTTTTTTAATGGAATGTATATGAAAATGAAATGGAAAGCACTAGATCTGGGCCATAAGCATGTGTTTGTATAAATGCAAATAAGCAAATAAACAATACATCATGATATGAAGTGTAAATGTTAGCTAGGTATGCATCAATACCATTTTTTTTCAGCTTGAGTACGAGTACATGTTTTGTGGTACTTGATACTCGATACCGATAGCGACTGAGTAACCTACTTCGAATTAACTAGTTGTTAGTGTGAATGATTTCAATGTACCTTAACAGCTAAATCATTCAAATCTAGCCGTTACATTAGTTACCCTGGATTGAGTGCGTTGCAGTTGAGAAGAGTGGGTTTAGTTCCGTGTCAGAAAAGTGCTTCTGTACAGCTGTAAGTAAAGTATGTTTCATAGTTTTGATCCTCAGCTGTCTCTTTTACCAGCAGGTGTTGAGGTACATTGATAGGAAGATACAGTCTCTCTACAGCCTATTTTATAAAGACAATTTAAAAGTCAGTGTATTAATGTTTATACCTTGCAATTATGTTGATCCAAAACAGAGTAAGGTTAGCATATACAAACCTTGGTAGTCAGGTTTTTCACCTCCGTTTCGTTAGAGTTACTCCACTCGCACTGGGGAAGTGATTGTGATTTGTGCATATTTAAAATCGGGCTGAAATCCCTCAGTGGGAATATGCCAAAGCAGGATATTTAAAGTGACCTCCGACATTGTGTCCGACTGCCACGGCATCAGAAACACTTCCGTTGTTTGTTCATTAGTGCGGCAGTGCACACTCTGCTTACATCACATCATATCAGCAGGTACCGGATGTGGGTATTTTTTTACGAGTATGAGTAAATGAATGCAGTATCAAGTCGATACCCGATACTAGTATCGGGATCGATGCATCCCTATTATTAGCTTAACCACTTCAAAGCTCTCCTTGAGGAAGCCCAGTATTTATGGGTACCATCCAATTCCTAGTTAATCTAATCAACCCTTTATTATTCTTCTAGCAAATATATAATACATTTTGTTCTAATAAGATCTTGTTACGTTTTACTGTATTTATATTTGTTTAATTATTCTAATGTTAACAAATGTCAACAAAACATAAAATTTGACCAACATTTGCATGCAATGATCAGTTCGATACTGTAATTTGAGGATATTTATGTGCACTTGTGTGTGTGTGTGTTTACAGCATCTGCGGGTACGCTGCAGTGGAGGCTGCGAATTTCATACACGTTCAGCAAAGAAAGTGCAAGGTTCACTGAATCAGAGGTTCATGTTTGTGGATGGAGACCGTGCGGTGTCTGGATCGTACAGGTATGTTTATGGCTGGATATGTCAGTAATTGGGTTGGAAAAGTACTGCTTCTCATCATAATGACATGCTTTTTATGTTGCTAAATAAGGAAGCAATGGAGAATGTAATGCAAGAGTATCTTATGGGATTATAATACCATAAACGTACAAAGTGGCCATCCATCCACAGTCATTTGCATTGCTTCACTTCAGGACGTGTCTTTGTCTTTAATTAGTTTGTATGTGCATGGACTTCTTCAGTATTGTGTGATTTGATGCTATTTTTACTGCATGAGACTAACAATGATACCATAGTCTCTCCTGAACTGTGGGTTGTGCAGTTGCATCTACTAAACAAATGTCTTTTGTTTCTTCGGCCTTAAGTGGAGCTCATGTGGATCACTTGACTTATTTTAGATGACGATATTATGTTTGAGGAACTGGGAGGTTGTGTTTGTCAAACACTGCTCAAGCTGGATTAGTTATGCCAGGTAGTTTATAAGGGATTTGACTGGTAGGTTCATACAAAATAGAGTTTCTGTTTAGTCTTCCTCAAAAGTATGACGGGTAGCCTGGATTGAAACATCATAAGCCAGTCTGGTCCTGCACATTTGTGCGTTTTCCTGTTCACCTCAGAAAGGGCTTGCTAATTAACTGCTTAGCTGGATCAGGTGTGTTGGGAGCAAGAAAACACTAATGTGCAGAGCAGGAGGTACTCCAGGAACAGGCTTGGGAACCAGTGTTCTACAGTTTATATAAAATGTGCTTTCTTTTCAAATGTTCATGCATGACTGTCGTTAGATATTAATGAAACCACCTTTTTAGATCACTCTAAAGTGCTCCATATCCTAGAATGTTTTGGCTCATACTCCACAACCTATCATCCGTATTATCTGATGTCAAACAAGTGACGCTGATAAAGTCATTGCCGGTGTTTTTATATTGCTGACGTTATTAATGTTATTGCTCAGTTGCTGTAGCTGATTCCAGTAGGATTACTTCTACAGAGTGAACTTCAGGTTCAGGTCAAACAAATCTAGCTCAACTAGAGCTTAACACTCTGTGGGAATATGAAGAGGTCTAACATTGTTTGTCCTCTGCATTCCAGTTTTACATGGACAGCTTCCCGTCTGGACCGCAACCTCATCACAGTTTTGACAGGGCAAGCTGTGGAGACCTTTGACAAACAGTTCCGTGAACTCTACTTGACCTCTCGTGGTGTCAGCTTGTCTAAAGTCCCGCTGGCGGACCTCCCTGACCCTGATCCTACGCCTGTCCCTGCACCAGCCCCTCTTCCCTCGGCGGCTCTTGCCAGAAAACTGTTTAACCCCAAATACGCCCTGGTGGATACGGCAAGCCGGACGTCCTCAGATAAAATCAGCCCCAAAAACAGTAGCTCTCAGAATCCTTTGCCTCAGCCTGTCAAGAGGCAGCGTGAAGTAGTAGAGGAACTGCCCAAACACCCTGGCCTAGTGGGATTGCCCAAGGCAGAACTTATTTCTTACTTGCCCATCTGGCCGGAGCCTGACCCGCCCAGCGATGTCATTGGGTTCATTAATATTCGGGACACTAGTAAGCCACTGCAGGTGCACTTGATGCGATCGCAGCTGTTTGAAACTTCGCAGGCCATTCGCTTCAAGGACCCTTTTACTGGTCCGCCTGAGCAGCCTTTACCAGAGAAGGCGAGTCCTCGCTCAAAAGCAACAAACTCACCCAAAACAAAACCCCCACAAAACACCAGTGCTCAACCAGAGGACCAGCCTAAAACGGAGGTTCTGTCAGAGAATCATGCAGCCTTAGCTGAAAACACATCACCACCTGCTCAAACAGAGAACCAAGGTACCAAAGCTGACTCTCCAGCATCTCCACAGCCGCAATCCACGCCACAATCCACTCCCCAACCCACACAACCCATTGTAGAAGAGACTCAGAGTGATGGGCCACCTCCAGGGCCACCTCCAGGACCACCCGTGCCCAAGCCACGCACCTTACAGCTGGTGATGACTCCCACTGACAGTTCTGAAGCAGTCCAGGTCAGCTTTGTGAAGAAGGACCAGCCCCAGCAACCTCAAACGGTACCCGATACAGTCAGCCCATCACCATGCATAGTGCAAGAGGCCTCAAGTTCAGATGAGTACGGAGAAGCACCTGAGGACCCCACCTCAACGCAGACCATCCCAAACACAGACCAGTCTAGCAAGGATAGACTTAGGGACAACGATGCGGACAGTACGAAGGTCATGTGTGCACATTCGGCGAAGGACAAGGATGAAAGTTCCACAGCATCAGACGAGTACTACGAATGCAGCGACTCGGAAAATCCCAGCATGCAAGGGCAGCTCGTCAACGGTAGGACTACTGGTTCAGGACGTTTAGGGGACCATAGCTCTGATTCATTGAACATGATGGCACGGCTCTCTCAGTCCATGCTGGACCTGAGACCAGAAAACTGTGCAGAGCCGGATCCTGCTGAGAGGAACCTGCTGAACATACAGAGCAAATACCCAGGAAAGGTAAGGGAGCATGTGTTTGTGTAAAACAGGGGTAACCTGCTTTATGAGGATCAGGAAAATAGTCCTGGGTTTCGACCTGATTATTAAATTCAAAAACATTTTTAAATAATAATGTGTGCAGGGGTCTTTTTGGGGTATGTTGCCTTGAGGCAATGTTGTGTGACAGCGGGAAAAAATGATAAAGACCTGTGTTCCCTGAAGTGGTGAGACCTGGCTTGTGACTGGCTGAATCCATTCCACTGCCCTACAGTGTTGCTTCTAGGCAACAAACATACCTCTGCAAATTCTAATAACAAAAAAAAAAGATATTTAATGTTAAAAAAGATGTTTAAAAGTGTCTACTAAGACACAGTATGACCAAATACATGATTTTTATTGACTTGCTTGAACTCGTCCTTTTATTATTAACCCTGTCATTGTTGTTAAATGTCTATATTGTTAGTGGAAAGTGAGGAAAATGAGTTTGTTGCCTAGAGGCAACGTCATGCAATAGAGGGTTAATTCTCCTGTAACGTTACTGTTTTCGAGATTCATGTTTTTCATGTTGGCAGTTACTATATATTTATTTTATATAGATGTATACAAACATTTGGCAACCCCTGGTAAAATTACATGTTGTTTTGATTTTCCAAGTAAAAATACACTGTAAAATATGGCTTGTCAGATCAACCTAAACAAATTACTACATGTGGTAACAAGCAACTGAACTAGTTTTATTCAACCAAAAATACATTGACTGAAAGAATTGTTATAAAGTGTTTATTTAAGTTGAATAAAACTAGCAAATTTACTTGTTACCACATGAAGTAATTTTTTTTAGGTTGAACTGACGAGCCCTTTTTCAAAGTGTAAGTCAACACATGCTCTATTGGGAGTTCACATTTTAATGCACTATTACTTTATTTATTCAACATATTGGAAAAAATGTGGTCTGTGCAAAAGTTATGGCATATTTAATATTTTATGATTTACTTTTTTCCAATGTGTTGAGCGAATACTTAAAAATTGTGCACAAGTTTGCAGAAAAAATAAATATTTAAGTGTGTTTCTTGTATAGGAATAGTGTTAACTTGTTTTCACGTAGAAAATCGGCCGCAAAACCAATTTTTTGCTTACGACCGCATAAATATATAATAAATAAGGGAAATATGGATGACGCCACACTCTGACATGTTATAAAAACAAACATGTGTGTGTGCCGTGAAAGTGTTTTTTTAATCAGATAGGCTATGTTATCTTTTCCGTCACCCATAAATTTGGGTGTGTCCCAGATCCATTTGGCTGTGGATGATAGAGGTGTGCTTACACTTTATAGACCTTGTTTGGGTGTGCATGTTATGAAATATGCTAGGGTGTGTCTGCGTGCGTTCCAGAAAGCTGCTGGCACTTCCAGCAAGCCTAAACGTGTCAGAATTATGGAAACATATTTACATGGAACCATTACGGTTAAAGTTTAACATCATGCAAAAGGAACTAGCTGAAAATGTTTTTTTTTTTTTTTTCCACACAGCTTGAACTTGTTGATCTTGATAGCCGTCAGGCAAGTATTCAAGTGAGATAGACTGATGTGATGACTTTTGTCAGTTCCAAACAAGGATGTACTTTAAACTTCTGCTTTTGCAATGTGCCAAAAACTCAAGTGATGCTGATGAATTTATACATTACCATACAGTCTTTATTCAGATTTCGGGTCTAGTTTGCTCCGCTCCTTAAAAATGATCTATTGTTGAAAGTTACTTTGATGCACTCCCTCATGCGAACTTCTGAGGTAAACCGCTATGAGTCGAGACATGCAGTGTTATTTTAATAATTATTTGAGTAGAATCTGTGACAAGATGTATGACTTACTACATTGTATTGATTGAACTTGCACAAGTTAGTGGCGAACTGAGCTAGGCCTTAAGTTCGGGCCAAAAATGGGGAAAAAAAAAAAAAAA
>JAILXH010249274.1:5731-16537 GCA_023558415.1 Piaractus mesopotamicus
AAAGTTAATCTGCTGAACTAGTTTGTGCTGGAGAAACTATGAATTGCTGTATTTGGGTTACCTATATATACTTTACAAGTCCCATTTCTTGGGAATGATGATTCATAACAGTGTCATAAATGGAGCAAATGTCCATCACTATAGTATAAGAGCCTTTGGGTCAATACAACAGCATCAACTTTCATAAAACATCTTAAGTCATCTTGTCAATACTGACATAAGCTGTTCATGAATACTCAAGTATTGATTTTCAAACACGTTATTCAGTACTCATGTATTGAATGCATCCCACTGTTACTGTTCTTTTATATCATCATCAGAGCAAAAGTATTTTAAATTGTAGAAGAGGTCCTCATTGGCAGATATGATACCAGAAGAGTGGTCTGCTGGTAGTGTCATGTAAAATATATGGGAATGTAAAGCATACGCTTTGATATTGAGCCATACTTGTGCTGTCACAGACAGAATAATGTCTAGCCTTCAAAGCACACTGTGATATCAAACACTGAAAAAAAAATCCTCTTTAATCTAATAGGTGCTGATGGTGGTTAATCCTCACTCCATATCCCTGCTGTGTGTATTAGTAAACCAACCTGCATTCGAATCCCACCAACACAAGAGTGGCTAAGCCCTGTCCGCCCCCAACGAAGAACCACTTCCTGACGGGGGTTGTGACCTTCACACGGGTCGTTCCTTGTGGTGCTGATCGACCCACTTTGCCTTAGAGGATGCGGATCCGCACGCCTCGGTGAACACACTGCGGGCACTGACCCCGTTCTCGTCACTCCCCAACTGTCGATTCCCTGCATTAGACTTTCTAATGTGCATCATTGTTTATATTCCATGCCGGAATCCTCACACTGCCTCTCTTTTCCTCGCACGTAGAGGAAAACAAAAGTAAAACTGCTCATGGTTTTTAGTTCAACAGCATGAGCTAGGGGCATTCCTAGACACCTCAATTTGCATGTTTGCCCCTGACCTGGCTTACGGATCACAGGTTATTAAAGAGACAAAAAAGAGAGACAAAAAAATCTCCCCACCTAAGACATGTCCTTGAACAAAGCCCTGTACTTTGCTTGCTGCTGTTCCTGAAAATCATGGAGCTCCTCTCCATGTCAGATGCAATGCGGGTAATGCCACCTCATGGGACCACTTGCAAAAACTCAAAGTGACAAACTCCGAAAGCGCAATGTTAATAATAGATGTACTAATTGTGTTTGCCGAGCCTTTTCTTCAACTCCGTTTTGTATGTGCTCTTCAGCTATCACAATCTAACTGTTGCCAAGAGAGGCGGGGCCGTGGTTGTTAACGAATGACCATGCTTGAGTGTGGGATTCGCTTTATAAAGTAAAAAAAGACATAGATGACATTTGGCTAATGAGACGGGCCTTTGAGATTTGAGATGCCACCACTCTAAAAAGAGGAATTCTCTTAAGAAGGATTTGACTGCTCTATCCTACCCAAAATAGCTCTTTCCATAGGGAATGGCCTGTCATTTGGGACATAGCAACTTGGAAGGATGGCAAGTCTCACAGAGAAAGAGAACAGCCAAAAATGAAGCCGGAAGTACTGCGCCCCCCAGGGGTCACAGTCACAGCTCATTGCAGACTTCACTGTAGTAGACTTTAACAGTGGATGGGAGACTGCAAATACATAAAGTACATAAGACCATAAGACCACTCACCTAATCCTCTTCTGCTGGAATGATCCTGCATTTGACATTGGCAAACATTCAGGAGAGACAGTGGGGCAAGATTTGATGACAAAGCACAACTTAATAGCATAATTTTGAAGCTGTAATAGAGGAAGCTAGAGCTCAGAAGAAGCTCAGCAAATAAAAAGAAAGTCTCCAAACAGCTATGAGCGCTATAACAGGTCATGGAACATAAAAGATTTTCTATAAAAGCACATTTTTGCTTAGCCACAGAAACATGATTGCGTTCTTTCTGATTGTCACTGCCTGTATGTGAGATTAGTAACAAGTGGTGAGCTGGGCAGTTTAACTTAGTCCATCTTACAAAGGAAATGCATCATTTTGCTGCCCAACAATGTCCAGGCTGAAAGCAGCACAGTACAAACAAGTAGGGCAACGGTGTCCAGTGCAGTGGGGGTTAAGGCCAAAGCAAAGTGAATCAACATTCTGCAACAAACACCAAGCAGTTTAGAATGTTCAGAAAAAGAAACTATAAAGCAAAAGAACCTGACTGAAAAAGGAAGACAAAAAAGAATATTCTAGTGTGGGGAGAACATTTTGATCCGATACTCTGCATTCATACTGTTTTAGAATGTTCTCTCCCCATTCCATGTTCACTACACTTATCAGTTCTTTTTCTAACCACTAAAGGCACTGGCAGACTGGATACATCTAGGACTGGCATCTGTTTGTTTCCCAGTCCAGGCACTAAACAGGAATTACCCAGTTAGTCTATGGGATTTGAACCGGCAACCTCCTGCTTACTGGCTTGCTTCTCTCAGCACAAGACTGCCTACCTCCCATATCAGCCACCCTGAATACAATATTTCTGCTGACTATACCATTTTTCCATCATGTCACGTCTGCGTGTCAGTGCGTCCTACTTTTCATGCTGTTCTGGCGCTGAATAACAATGACACCTGGGGAATTCACCAGCCTTTACAAACAGCACAGGCCTTTGCTGCCAAGTGTCATCCAGCGCCTGCTAAATACAATATAATCCATATTCAAAAACTGTAGCTCAGCGCTGGGGTTGAAGGGCCAAACAAATTCCCTCTTATCAGCAGTATTACTATTAGGACTAATAATGGGAAAATAATTATAGAAGCTGTGCCCCCAACCCCCTGCCGCTCCGCTGGGTAACAACCTGCATTAATAAAGGGAAAATTAAATCCTGCGCTTCCGTAGGCAAACAGACAGCATCAACAACCCAAATGGCCCTTTGCCATGGCAACCACTTCGAACTGTACTCTCTCTGTCTTTCTGGTTCTGTACTCTGACACTGTCTCTCTGCCTCTCTCTCTCTCTGCTCTATCCCTCTCTCTGCTTTCTCCAAATCTCTCCCTCTCTTTCGTCTGTCTCCTCTGCTCCGCTCATCCGGGGAAGGATTCATAATTAATGGCTGTTATAATTGTGGAAGGAGAGCATGAGCGGGGAGAGACGAGTGCAGTAATGAGGGAGGGAGAGAAAGAGAGCAAGAGAGAAGGCGAGAGCAGGCTTGCCATTCATTTCCCCTTAACGCACACATTGACGCTGACATGAATACGCAAACTGCACACGCACGTATAACACACATACACTCGCTTCAACACAAAGGCGCACACACCAAGGTCACGGAAATAATGGGAATTAAAGTGCACAATATCATCGCCATTATACACAGTCCTGCCTTGTCAGTCTATAAGTCAGCGGTAAATGTTCCATCTTATAGAACAGGCACACATACACACACACACACACACACACACACACACACACATCTCTCCTCCTGCACTCCCTCAAAGCATCCCTCCATCAAATTTGCATTCAGGTACACCTCCCCAGTCCCATTCAATAGCTGCTGAAGTCCTCGCGTTCAGCTCCAGGGGCTACCTGCCAAATCTCGCAAGGTCAAGCCGCCCTTCTTTCTCTTTCCTGAACACAAAAAGCACTCAAAATGACCTCAAATCCATATTTATATGAACACAATAATAACATAAAACCTGAGCCTGTAATGTCTATTTCTATGTTAGGCTTGAATATAAAGGACATGCACCAAAGAATGATGTTATAAGGACAAAATAGTAAAAAGATGTCCTGACATGAAATTGGTTGTACCTACTAACCTCAAATGTATACTCAATTCTTTTTAATAATACTCTCTCTCTGTAGCATACAGTCGATTACCGCAGACATAACAATTGACGTGTTTTCCTGTACTTACTAAAGAACAAAAAAACCTGTTGACTCAAAGCACATTTACAATACAAGTCAAGGGTCAGTTGCTGATATTATTAGGAATGCACCAATATGGCAATTTTGGGCTGATGCTGATATTTGACATATTATGTACCAATTAGGGGTGCGGGAAAAAATCGATTCTTAGATGCATCGCAATGCGGACGTGAACGATTCTGAATCGATTCACAAATGTCAAAAAACGATTTTCTAAATACTTAATTTATAACGTGATGTTGACGGAACGCAAAAGGCGGAACTTGGAAGTGGGTAAGTGCAGCGCCTGGACAGTCTGTGGCGGCACATAAAAAAACACCACTGGATGAGTGAGAAATCCGATCGGCTCCCTCTGCATTAAAGCCAGGTTAGATCAGGAGTCACAACCCAAATGATAAGAAGAGCCATTTTGTCCTTTCAGCAAATCAAACCCACAGCCTGGGAGCCGCAACATTTAATGTCCAGTATGTGACAGTATGTGCTGATGTCCTAGTTTAGGCTAAACAATATAAACGTGCGAGCCGAAACATTTAATGTCCAGTATGTAATAATGTTGTAGTACAGGCTAAACGATATAAACGAGAGCGCAGATTTACTTCGCTCTGCTTTAGGCTTTAGCTATAGCTGCTTTCCTCCCCTTTCCGACAGGACACTTTTATTCAAAACTACAGCAGCTTAGTGTAAAATGTCTCAGCGTTCGACTGTTTTACGAGGCTGAAGTCGCTTCTTGTTCGAATTTTCCATTCCACCCTAAATTCTGACTGAGGCGCCGAATGTAAATGCGGCACCATTTAAGGTGGACCGGGAAAATTCAAAAGAGAAACTGACTTAATCTTCGCAACTGTTTAGTGTTTGACAGTCTCTCGTTGCAGATTCAACGTACCAGGAAACCAACTGCGCTGCTTAGAAATGCGAATAACGCATCGTTGCTATGCGACCTGCAGTCTGCACGTTGCGAAACAGGGTTATCGCGCTATGCTGCACAGCCCCGTCTCAAAAATATTTCACTGACACAGCGACCGCCCCGCCTCCCGCCTCTGCAACGAGACCAAAACCGAAGTTATAAAGTCACTAAAGAAAATGGGCAGGACGGCTGTAACGCGCTGCGTGGTCATCCATTACCACTGGATCTTATTTCACCCTAACAGCGCATTTTATCGCAGATGAGTGGCAGCAGCGTCTCCTGTGCTCTAAACAAGAGCAGTGAATGAGAGTCTTCTAGTTCACTTACCACATCACTTCCATTTGATTTATTAATAAAAGATATTGCAAGTAAATTCATTATGGATCATTACAAACACTTTGTTTTAAAAGTACCAAGTCCTCAGACAGTAAGAAAATAAAAATGGTGCATAGAAAAAAAAAGGTGCCTAGAGATTCCCACCCCTAGTACCAATACATAAACATTCTGAAATTGCTGAAAGTGGGACTACAACTACCTGCTGTCAGGTTTAGACAGAATTCAGATGCTTGCAGACCAAACTGAAGTACAACAGGTTTATCAGCAAAAGGAGAATCCAAAATCAAGGTCAACCAGTCCAAAGTCAGAAGCAAAATTGAGAAAACCAGAAATACCAACAATACAACGAGGGCTAGGCTAAAGCAAATAAAGCAATGGTCATACACAGAAAAATCAGACTAACATACTGGAAGGCCCAGTAAGGCTCTGTGTAACAACATACTCAACAAGCTTGCCACCAAACTGAGGGGGTTTATGTAGTGGGCTTTACAGGTGAGCTGAATCAGTAATCAGGTGAAGCGGAACCTTGGAGAGTCACGTGAGGTAGATCTGGGGTCATGTGATCAAGTGGGGTGTTCTGGGAAATGGAGTCCAGAGGCTGGAAAGTGGTAACAGCGGGACCAGAGGGAGGTGTGACGCCTGCACTACGGAGAAATACAGCACTGATTTTTAGGGTCACAAATTCAGAGTTAAAATAAATACATCATCAAATATCGGCTTGAAATATCGGTCAAATATAAACATCTGTCCAGTGCTGATATTTTTGTTTTTATGCAAATACCTGCAGACACTAATACGATTCTGCTATCATTGTGCATCCCTAGAAATTACTGTCCATAGTAACAGTACAATATAGATGTGGCAGATAGAGATTAGGTTGAAAAATGCATTAAGAGTAACTTGCATGCAAACCAGAAATTTTACAGCTGAAGAAAAGATGCAAATGTGCTTCAGTGAACAACTCCCAAAGTTTCCTCCTGCTAATGGGGTGGATCTTGAAAGGACAGAAGAAGATTGTAATATTGAATGCGTGATTAATAATGTAGGGCTAACCTTGAAGACCCACACTCCACCGTGGCGGTGTGCATGGAGAAAATAAGGGAATTCACTCTCGTTCTCGTAGCCACCACCACATGACCCATCCTCAGCCTCAGAATAGCTTCCACCTCATTTAGGAGCATGGGTTTGAATGAGTGCGAATTACAGTTTGATGAAGAGCAAGTAATGTGTGTAACAACGTGTGTGTGGGTTTCTTAAAGAGAATAATTTAGAAACTAACGCTGCAGCTGCTGTAATTGTCAGGTCCGTGCATACACGAGTTGACATTCAGTAAAGAGAACAAAGCCAATCGCTTCAAAGTCCACATTATTTAAAACCGACTGTCCAGCGCACCGCACTGAACGCTCAAGCTAGACTGAAGTGAACGGCCTTTGGGAACACACCACAACATATATTCCTTATCATTAGAACGGCAAAATAGAAGCTGCTCATCCTCCAGAGAGAGGGGGGCATCTTTCCACACAAACACACATGAAGACACACTAGTGCATGTTCCAAATCAATCGGTTTCTCTTAGGCTCCTGAGGCAATCAGGAGGTGGTGTTTGGCAAGTGTCTTGCTTTCCAAATCCATCTGATTCGCTTTCATCACTCTCTATCTGTCTTTTCTACTCCCTTTTAGATGTTTATCCATTATTTGGTCTCTGGTTTGTCAACGATACAGCATATTGTTTAGTATGTATCACTTTTGGTTAGTAAGGACCCCCCTGTTTTCTGCTTTGACGAACGCATGTTATTGTTCAAATTTTAATGGATGCGAGGATGCGACCTATGTAAGTAATATTTTAACATTCATAAGTCTTAACAGGGGATTTCCACCAACATTTCTGCATAAGTCATAACATATAAATAAAGTTATTCAGCGGCTTGATGTGAAATTAGTGCATTGTAGAGAAACTTACTGATTTCTTAACACTGGTGGTGATAGGAACCAGGGGTCACAGTGTTATACATATAAACATATTATTTTTTAATGATATTTTCCCTTTCAACACCCTGCATGTAACTCTCAGCTATGAATATATTTAGAAAAAACATTTATGGCAAAACTTTCTCTCAATACTATTATAAAACGATCTCAGGCTTCGAGCAACTTGTTCAGAAACATTTCATGTAACAACTACTTCACTACATGAAGTAGCTTTAAACATTAAACACTTCGGACGTCTGGTTCCTCTCACCACTGCTATGAACAATTTCCCCCACCTGTTTCACACAGCTGGAACAGCAGGAGAGACCTCATTTCAGCACACATAAACCTAAGGCATGCTAACCTCAAACTCCAGGTGATATAATATAGCTTAAATACATAAAGTAATTGCTGTGGAATCAACCATCCTTCTTAAGGGACGTCTATCAGATGTCTGTAATTTTTCCCAACAAATCACAGATAGCAGGGGTGTGTTCAAAAAAGGTAGGAACTCAACTGTAAACATGCATGTATGCCCCTTTTTAGAAAGCAGTACCTGTAAGCTGCTGTTGGATCTCCTTCACTGAGCCATTCGAATGAATCCAGCATATCTAAGAAAGGAAACTTAAAAGCAAGCAAAGTATACATCTTAGCTACAGCTAATACCTAGGGGAGCCTGTTTTAGGGTCAGACTTGTTGTGACAGTGAGACTGGCGGGACAATCTTCAGAGTGGTATCTGTCTGTAAGCGACGGAAGCAATCACACTAAATCGGATTCAGTTCATTCAAATCCAAAGTTAACATTTCCTGTCACCAGACATCCTTGTGGAACTCAAGCTGTCTGGTACTGACACTAATGCGTATGTGTTTGAGCTTATGGCAAGAGCGTGGATAACCCTTGTGCTAGCATGGATGTAACAGAAAGGCACATGCTAGCTAGCTAATAGGTACTAATGTGAACTTTTCATGTTAGCCTGGTGACAGACACTTAATTTACATATTGGTAGGGTATATGGATCTGGTTGGACTGCACTCATGTCGTGCGTGAAATAACTTAAGCCTGTATAATGTACTATAATGTACTGTATAAGCCCTTTTCAAAATTATTTACATAATTCCCAAGAAATGCAAGCATACTGTTTTCACAGGTCCTCATGTGATTTACTCTGTCGTATTATGCCTGAATCTGAGGCAAACATATGCCGTAATGATATACATCAGATATAATCCTATAAATGTAATTAGCCAACCAACGGTAATAACATGGCTTTATGCCTGATAGATCAAATTTGACACTGTAGTTCATCTCCAACTGTATTTCACTCATAGCTCATTGAAACAAGCAAAAGAAATTCAGCAGAATATGATAGATTAGAAACTTTCAGTGAATACTATGTTTACTGTATGTAGAAGATGAGATATTTGATCATGATTTGATGAAAGGTTATTCTTGTGTGCAGTGTTACTTTGCAGAATTTGCGTTTACATAATATGACAAAATGAGAATAATAATTTTAAAAGAACTAGCAGCTGCTGTGACAGTATTCTTAGATCTTGCATTGCAGGACTTGGACTGCATTACAGAGAGAGAGTCCTTGTTGACCAATTCAGGCTTGGTGGATTACTACAGAGAGGAAGCAATGTTCATAAAGCTTGAAATGATTTGGTGCTGCATTTTAAAATTTCATTAGCAAAAATTCCCTTTCACAAAAACTCTACTACAGGCAAGCCAGTGTGTAATATGCGTTCATTTGTTAAAAATCTCATATACGAATCAGAAAACATTTATAGTCTCATTTTAGCAAAATGCCCTGTGGACTCTGCCCTAACACTTCAATAACTAAAATGGGAAAAGTTGAGAGAAGGAATTTCTCACGTAATATTAAGCAGACTGTTAACAGCTCCTATTCACACCAATTAATCGTTCAGCCCTCACTCCACTTCAGGAGCATTTGACACACTCTCTGGCTGCTTTCATTTAGGGAATCGCTTTGCTCCAGCCAAGAATTGAGCTGTTAACACTACTAAACTCCTTCAGGTCTACAGCGCTGCGGTTCTTTCACACAACTCGTTTAAGTCACGAAGGCTCTGATGTTTAGCTCAGGTATGTTTGAAGTGGGTAAATTGAATTTTGATGTTGAACCCAGTCAAATGTTTAATGTTGGTTATTTTAAAATCACTGTAATTTAGGTTCATTATCAGTCAATAACTGCATTTTGTGCAGGGACTGTTATAAAAATAATATAAGAGCTGTTGCCATGAAATGTGTGGAACAGTGTTTGAGGACAAACTGACTGGGTGTATTAATTGTAAGTGTGTTCACAGTTTCTGAGCACCTCTCCTCATTTCTCTACCACTTAAATGAAATCCAGAATCAGACCACAAAAAGCCACAGTAGGAGACATGTGGCTTGCAATTTACAGAGAGAAAGGCAGTCACAGGCAAGTCTTTGACATAAGATAAATAGACAACTGCTAATCATCTGCTAACCTCACTGGCCTAGTCACACTGTAACTTACTTCTTCATGTAGCTTTAAAGTGGAAGACAGCTGTGAACAGTTAGTTAGCTGATACCAAACATGATAAATTCACTAAATAATGGTGAAAGTTTTATTCCATTAAATTACACAAGTAGACTGTAAAATGAACTTGAATTAGCTGCTCAAGCTCAAATTCTGCTATAGCTGTGCTCTGTACCGTCTGCTGCATGGCACTTCTGATCATGGTAGCCTTTGCATGGCTGCAATAGTGCTGTGTTTCCTTCATTTGGATGAACCAGATTTGAACCTCTGACTAAAACATAAGAAGGGTTTTTTGTTTTTTTTTTACAGTGCACTGATTCCATACACCATGTCTTAACTAGACGCGTTCTATTTTATTTCTCTATCTTAAAATGCTAGGTTATAAAAAGGTACAAATATACCCCTTTCCTCTTGGAAAGTGAATGTTAAAACTTATTTAATGTACACACCTTGCTGAACAAAAATGCACCTGTACAGTGCCTTTTTTTCTGAATTTTTCAATGTATATGCTACAGATGCGTACATCCTTTCCACATGAATGAAACATACTACATTAACACAGTACTGTCTTTCAGTTTAAATGGAAGAAAGATGTGTAAGAATCTCTGCATTTCAAATATCTACACTACTTTTATTACCTTAATGAAATAAGTAAGACTGCAATATACATACTGCGGTGCCCACCATAGGCTCTGAACATGTGTACACCATTTCCACATGAATGAAACACACTACATCAACACAGCAATGTCTTTCAGTTTGCTTTTGACAATAACTGTTGCTGTGTTGATATATTTTATTCATGTGGAAATTATATTTACAACAAGTTAATTCAGCATATCAGTGATTACTGTCTGCTGCTTAAGTCTCTTAAGTCTACCTTAAGCCTAGGAAGCAAACAGGCACTTTTAGTGTGGAATCAAGCTTTTTCCTTATGGGGATCATCAGCATGTCCCCAAAATGTCACAATTTTCACGCTTTCCTCTCACTGGAGACTAAATTGAGTACTCATACATACAACACAAAGTACAACCTCCCACCCAACGGGGATATACACTCAGCAAGTTAACGGAGGAGACGATGACTGATCATGATTACTTTTGTTTCATTTTGTTTACCTGTGTGGGAGCTTAATTATCCTGTGTGAATGAGTGTGTGTGTGTGTGTGT
>JAILXH010249315.1:0-10149 GCA_023558415.1 Piaractus mesopotamicus
ACCTTGGTTCTTTACATTTATGCCCAAACTATATGGCTTGCGTAACTTGAAAATGAAGAATGCATACTAGAAACAGATCATATGCCTTTAAATGATCATGCTAATTATTATCTATTAGATCTACAATCATCAGATTGGCTAAATGCATCCAGACATATTTTGATCACTTTCCATGCTTGTTTTTTTTTTTTTTGGTAATAGAAAACCATTTTGCTTGGGTCTTGTTTCTTTTCAGGGAAATGACATTATTGCAGCAGCTAAGAGAATGGCCTTGCTAATGGCAGAGATGTCCCGTCTGGTGCGTGGAGGAAGCGGCAACAAGCGTGCTCTGATCCAGTGTGCCAAAGACATCGCCAAAGCCTCTGATGAAGTCACACGGCTAGCTAAAGAAGTGGCCAAGCAGTGCACTGACAAACGGATCCGCACAAACTTACTGCAGGTCAGTTTGTACACATCTCCTAGCCTAGTTACATGTCACTATGCTTCTAAACTGCGGAACTCAATTCCACCTTCTGTTAGCCAGTTAAGCTCAGTGCAGTTTTAAGGAAACGTATCTCTTTAACTTAGTGTTATTACTATTATTATTATAGCTAAGAGACTCTCTGTGATTTCTCTTTCATGATGTTAGTCAGTTTAGTATGCCTTCTACGACCAGACATTTTAGTCAGTTCATCTGGGCAGCCAATTCATGCAGCACACCCTTAAAAAATGGTTATTCAGAGGTGCTGTAAAGGGGTGCTGAATTGGTCTGACAAATGGGGGAGCAATGTATGGATTCTGTTGCTTACATAAAACAATTTCAACAAAACTGGGTGAAAACAGTTATGACTTATGAAAATTATGACTATGGTATTCCTGTTAATAAATAAATAATATTATTAACAGGAATGCCATACACATTCTGTATGAAGATTGTTTTGATGCTTATTACATGGTTCATTCCTTTCCATTGTGCCACCAAAATGTTTAGTCTGTTAAGTCTGATTAATCTTAATCTGCATATTGTTGTGCAAAATACCCAAATAATGACAATTATGATAATAATTAATAATAAAAGGGATGGATTATTAATAACTGATAGGCCATAAGTCAACAAAAGATCACTGTACAGTCAAGACGTGTGGAAACGATTTTCTTTTTGTCATTACTGGCTATAACTAAAAACAACATCTTTGGTTTTAATTCGAGTTTTTAAATGTAATTGGCAGCTACATTATAATTGATATCTGACAGCTCTTTTGCCACTCAGCTATGTACTTTTTTCCAACAGCCATCCCATAGCCCCTAAAATGATCTCACATAATTTCAAAAAGTGCCCAACCCGCCACCTCTGAATTTGCACCAGTGGTGCTATATAGAACCATGAACACTAAAAAACCATTTGAATGCTTAAATGATTCTTTGAACTGTAAAATGATTCTTCTCTGTGATGGAAGAGGTGTTGTATATTTAAAGAATCTTTTTAAAAATGGCTCTATATAGCTCCTTTTTTGGTACTATACAGCAGTGGTTCTCAGTCCAGTCCTGGACCCCCCCAGATGGTCCTCATTTATGCTCTATCACCAAGAACTGTGATTTGGTTTGAAGCAAAAATGTGGACTGGTTTGATAACCAATGCTATATAAAATCAGTTTTTGCTAAAAAGCTTCAGCGTTATTTTTTCAGTCTTATGTACTTTTTACATGTACTTATTTACTTTGTACAGGTGTGTGAGCGTATCCCAACGATCAGCACTCAGCTTAAGATCCTGTCTACAGTAAAGGCTACAATGCTGGGACGCACTAACATCAGTGAGGAGGAATCTGAGCAGGTAAGGACTGAGCGCTCTTTCAGTTTATTTTACATTTCATTTACTTTAGCTAGAGATGGCCCAAACCACTTTATTTTCTGATACTGATCTACCGTTTTAATATAAGCTTTAAAATGAGCTATTATTAGTTTAAGCACTTCACTTAAGATGAGCATCTAAAAGTAGCTTCCACAGGAAGAAACACACAGCTAACAATATCACATCACACAATGTGAGTGTGCAGATTCATTCTTTTATTCCCTCCAATATCCAGTCCAGCACTTTCTGTTGATATCGGCCTGATACCTATCTGATATTATAGGATCAGGTCCATCTGTAGTATTAGCACTTAATACTAATAAAAAGTAGGTGTCCATTAAATTGATATATAATTTGTAAAACATGTCTGTGTTTCCACTTTTCACAAAGGCTACTGAGATGCTGGTCCACAACGCACAGAACCTCATGCAGTCAGTGAAGGAGACAGTGAGAGAAGCAGAGGCAGCCTCCATCAAGATCCGCACGGACGCAGGGTTCACTCTCCGCTGGGTCCGAAAGACCCCTTGGTACCAGTAAAGTGAGGATTAATTCCTAATTCGATGTCCTCTGTCCTGCCTTTTAGAACACTGAAGTCTGGTGGACTAAGGGGGTGATGTATAGAATGAAGGACAAAATTCTGAACCTGACACTCATGGACAATGATGAAAAACAACTTATGGTTACTTTACATATATATATTATGAGTTCATGTGTCACTGATTGCTTTGTCCAGAACTGTTTTTTCCTTTTTTGCTGTTGTTCTGAAGGTTTGCTCTTGGTCCCTTTATCTCTCACCACTGTGTTTAAAAAGTAGGATTACACAGGATGAAGATTTTTTGAATATATATTTTTTGGTATGTTGGGTTTCCAGAATTTATCCAAATTCCAGGTATATATATTTTTTGCATGAAGAGTTTTTTTTTCTATTTTGTATTGAAGAACTATGGCTCGACTTCTTTGATGCCTCTCTCAAAGAATCTTAAGAGTTCATGAAGTTTACTCTTTAGTTTTGAGAAGGACATTTTTCTTAATGAAAATGTATATATTTATATTTCCTAATGCTGTCTGCACCTGATTGTCGTAGTCAGAGTGTTTGGTTGACACAATTAAAGGCGCAACTCGAGAGAATATTTTTAGCTTTACTCTTTACTTACATACTTGAGCTAATTGTATTAGGTTATATTTCACCTTTTCATGGAGCACTTGTTTAGTTTATATTTACAGAAGAAGGGGTTACGACTTATTTTGCTGCCTTTTTTTTGTTTGATGCCTCACATATTGATGCCAAAGATTTTGTTAGTTGTCAGTTATATAAGCTTAGCAATGTCTGATAAAAGTACTATACTACTTTAATATATTTGGGCTTTACTAAACTTGAAGAGCTCTGAATTTTAATTCTTTCTAAATACTGTAATCACTCTAAAAACTCAACCCTCATTATTATTTAGTTTGTGTGCGTGCGTGTATGTGCTGACTATTCTAAAAGAATGAAAATGTGTTTTATTATGGGAAGAGTGTTGCGCCAAGTCTGTTAAGCACAATTCATGCAACAGTTAATCTGTTTTCTCTGGTAATTGGCAGAAAAACCATCAAAGCCAGTCTTTTTTGCAGAACTGAAATAATCACTAGCTGTACTTTTTCACCTGTGTGGTTTGTTAATTTTTTTAAACTTAAAAGGTACACCAAGTAATGTTTTATGCTAGAAAATGAAAAAAAATTACTTAAAAGTGCACTGAGCAGACATTTTGCTTCCAGAGTTCATTATTTAATAACTGCATCTTAGCATAAATAGCTTTCTCATTTAAGGGAAATATGCACATAGTACTAGACAGTGACTAGATGTGAAGGTTCACAGGCATCTTTGACCTGGGAGAATCTGTGGTGGTCACTTGGACATTAGCTTTTCTTTCTTTTCTGTAACAAGCCATGTGATACAACTAAAATCCTTTAGTGTTACTTAATGCCCCCTTTATGAAGGATGCCAGAGCTTTGTACTGTGCGTTATGAAAATATGGGTAATTATTATACATGTGGCTTGTTTATATTCTAATTCCATAGTGAAAATTTTCAAAATCCCAACAGGATGTTTCTTGCAGCAGCAGCAAAGAACGTGCCGAGACGTGGTTCAAAAGTATCAGATTTGCTGTATATGAAAAAAACGGACTAACAAAAATAATAGCCAGACCAAAGGTCTGCAATGCTTATCACCTTAGCCAGTGATCTTTAACAACTGAGTCAGTCGTTTTGTTTTAAATGCACACAGCTAAACATTAACCAGAAGATGCACTGCCTAGTTATAAGCCTCATTTCTACAATTACTGCATACATGTAGAGAATGAATAGTCCTTAAAGTAGTGCCTCATTGTGAGTGTTTACAAGGCTGAATTTTCTATGTTTGTATCAGCATGTTTCAGGTTCAGAGATATACAGTGTATGAATGTACATATGACACTACTGCTGATTTGGTTTTATAGTGTCCCTTAAACATCTGCTGTGCCTCAGATTAATAAAATTATTCTTGACTTGAATGTTTTATTTGATTATCTGCAATCATCAAATGTACAACCCATAGAATGTTTCAAAGCAGTTTATACTTTCTATAGTATTAGCACAATAGCGAAGCATAGAAATGGAACCTTTCCATTCATACATGGCTGGTCTCTTAGAGTTTAGGCTTAGGCTTAATCTGAGTCAGAGAAACAGACCCATCATTTTACAAATTGTTGCTGTCCAACTGTCAAATTTTTTATTTTTTTTTTGGTGTCATTTCAACATGGTGGCTATGCTTTACATTGTATCAAAATTTCATGATAGATGAATAGAAATGCTAGGCAAAAACTGAATTAAACCTCTTTACAATAATTTACATTAAAAGTGAAGAACATTTTTGCAATCTCCTGTAAAGTTATTTTTTGAACAGCAACAGTATATATGTAGTTATTGTGTCCCTAAAAATATCTTCCTGCAATATCTGTTCATAAGCCTACATGACACCTAGATAAACTTTTCATGACAACTGATATAAACCTACGTAAGTATTTATAAACACTTCTTCCAGTAGCTGTTATTTGTCACAAAAGTGCATTTGCCAACTTTGATATCAGGTTGACATAACATCTGTCAGGTGACACAGATTTTTTTTTAATGACATTGTGTCATGACATTTTCTGGGGTGAAATGACAAAGACTTAGTATTCATCACAGTGATATAATGCTGATTATATGACATAGCTTGCCAAAGCTGGTTCAACAAAAGTGAGCACTTTGTGCAGCCCTTCGATAAAGTGAGTTACACTTTACCATTTCTAACATTTAAGCTATGTCACATCATCAGCATTATGTCAGTGTGATATACACTGAACTACAAAGTCAGTTGTTATAATGTGCTATGTCATTTCACCCAAAAAGCTTGTCATGACAATAGGCTTAAACCTACACAAACATTTATCAAAGCTTGTAACAAGAGGTATCATCTGTCATAAAGGTTTTTTTTTTTTACTTTGACATAACACCTATGTGTGTGATATTTTTTTTCTGACATTGGTTTGTCTCATTTTTTGGGGTGAAGTTGCATAGCATGTTATAACAACTGACTTTGTAGTCAGTTATGTATATTATAGTATCATAATGCTGATGTGACGTAGCTTAAATCTTAGAAATGGTTAAATGAAACTCACTTTTCCCTAAGGGCTGCCGAAAATGCTCACTTTTGCTGAATCAGTCTGACTTGGCAAGCTATGTCATATTATCAGCATGACTTTGTAGTATAGTGTATATCACAGTGACATAATGACGATATGTGACATAACTTAAATCTTATAAAAGATCACTTTAAATAATGGCCATAGAAAATGCTCACTTTTGTTCAACCAGCCTGACTTGGCAAGCTAGCTCACTCTGCAGCACTGTCACTGTTACATAACCCTACATTCACCCCAAAAAAAGTCTCATAACAGAAAAAAATAAATGCCACCTGATATAATGTACCAAAGTTGGCAAATGCAACCTTTATGACGAGTATCTGCTGGAATAAGTGTTCATAAATATCTATGTAGGTTTATATCAGTTGTCATGAAGGGGCTTATTTTGGCATCACGTAGTCTTATGAACACCCCCATACACTAAAGTGTTACCAATATTTTAAGATATCTCACTTATGTGTACTGCATAACTGGAATGTCAATAGAACAGTCAGAAAAATCACGCACAGACTATTATTTCCCAAAAATGTTTATAAATGAGAAGGCATTGGGTTTATATACATATTTTCAAATGCAATTAAGGTATTTCCTTACATTGCCTACTTCTACATCTTACAAAATAAGATTGTGTCCCTTGTGAGTGTGCAAAAAAACGAGAGTGACCTAGATACATGCCACATGGTTGCAAGCCTAGTTAACAAGTGAACAACTAATTCAGCACCTTAAAGTGGGGACTGGAAAGTTAGCATTTGCAGCTAACTATGTACATGTGGTGTAATTCAGCAACTTCTTGATGGTACTTCACGCACTAAGCAAGAGAAAAGTTCTGAATTTATTTAGCCACCACCTCCATTCTCTATTCAATCAATATATGTCTGCTGCTGGTCTGTGGCATGCTTCAGTAACAGCATAGGCAGGATTGAATGCCTTCTGCATATGGCATAGCTGTGCTTTTAAATAAAGGCCTCTTAACCTCTTCAAAAGGCCACTTAAGATTTGTGCATTGTGCCTAAGTAAGGTACTTTTAAGTTTCTTAACTACAAGCTTGGCAAAGGCTTGTCTTCAAACATGCACTAACAAAATTGAAAATATATCTACTATAATTATAATTAATGTAATCTAATATTAATCAATGTACAGATAGTATGAAAAAAGTGACTTAAGTGAAATGTCTTGCTGTACTTGTGGCCCTTTTTCATCACTCTTATCACTGAAAAAAGCTGACAATACAGTAAAGCTTTCTGAAGTTTCCCTCAAGTTAAAATAGGACAGAGTAGAAAATTAATTCTAGTACAAGCGTACCAACTATTACCCTCAGTAAATCATTATTCACCTTAAAATAAAAAAGGAATGTTCTTTGTCAAAGTAAAGAACTCCATACAAGGCTTTTCAATCTAAGAAGGCCATCATGTCTTACTAATTCCCAATGTTTCTTCCCTGCAGCAAAGCTTAATACATTGGCAGCATGAAATAATTAACAGATTTTTTGTAAAAAGTGATGTGTCAAACATGAGATGGCACTGTCAATACCTTTTTTGGCACACTGATGATTCACACTGTTTACAGACAGCCTCAAGTTCTGACCTGGAACTTCCCAGCTTTGGTTACATATTTTACACCTTTGAATGGTTTGTACTTCTCCCCATACATGTCCAGTCGATTCACTTTCAGTCCTGTAGGGCACAGAGCCAAAGTCACATTGCAGGCAAGCATTTCCTACTGTCATTTCAACATTTAAGCATGAGGGATGCATCAATACCATTTTTTTCAGTATATGTTTATTTAGTACTTATTGATAGCGAGTCTGATTCCATAATATATTACCTACTTAGAATTAAGCAGTTATTAGTGTAAATTTGTGCAACATACCTTAAAATTAAATAATTACAATCTAGATGATTTTAAATTAAGCGCATTAGTTAGTTATGCCACATTAGTTACCTTGGATTGAGTAGCACTGCAGTAGAGAAGAGCGGGTTTTGTCAGAAAAGCTCTAAGTAAAATACAGCTGTAAGTAAAATACGATTCACAGTTTTGTTCCTCACCTGTCTGTCTTTGTAGCACAGTGACAGCAGGAATCATATTTGAGGAGTTCACGTGTGGAGTTTTATATCTTCTCAGAGTCTTTTTGTTTGGCTGGTTGAGCTGTAGTTGAATGCCTGGCTTTAGAGTACTTGGGCACACAGTGTGTTATTTTAGACGAATCAGTTTTATTTGAAATTGTCCGTAGACAAAGCTGTCTGTAAGGGCTGCATTTCAAGTAGCATGTCAGTCAGACAGAGCGCTTATGTACAGTGCAAGTACATAAATCACAGGCTTTGTACAAACATAGCAGTAGCAAATGTCGACTTTTTCGCCTCCATTTTGCTAGCCTATGTGTCTTCACCCATATCGGGGTGTCATTGGGCTGTGACTGTGTTTGTGCACACACATACTTAAAGTGATCAACAATATTGTGTCCGACTGTCATGGAGTCAATAAACACTCCTCTGCATGAGCAGAGCCTTCTTCACCACGTTTGTTCATTAGTGTGGCAGTGTACACTCGGCTTACATCACCAGGTATCAGATAGTATCAGAATGTTGTTATATGTGAACTTTTATGAGTACAAGTAAATGAGCATGGTATTGGACTGATACCTTATACCAGTATCGGTATCAATGCATCCCTATTAAATACATAAATATATGCTTTGGTATATTAATGTAGAACAAACAAACAAACAGTGATTTAAGGTGATTTCATTCTTCCTACAGGAAGTCATCACATGCATACTGCTGCTCTCCAGAACAAAACCTAATCCCCAAAATGGTAACTTTACAGGAGAAGGCAAAAAAAAAAAAAAACCCACCTTAACTTGTAAAGAAAGTTAATGTAATAAGTAATACGATTTTTTTTTTCCAAGTAATTTTGGACCATTTGTATCGGTCCATTCGTCATGTGAGTTTTCAAATTATGCAAAAGAGTTTTTTGTGCAGCAGCGATGATATGTAAAAATAAAGAAACTGCAAAATAAATGAAATTTGTCAAAATTAAATGACAACCTTGCAAACCCTTGTAAATTTTCTAGAATCTTGAAACATTCCATGAAACACCAACAGGACTTTTAAATGCTAAAAATAATTTAGAATACAGTTAAAGTTTTTCTCTTCTCCTATAAAGTTACTATTAGTTACAGTTACCATATTAGATACAAGGTTTTATTATGACTGTGATCAATTGCTAAGGCTAACCAATACATGGACCATGCGAGTTTGCAACAGCGTTTTTTGTTGACCTAACAAGGCCTTGTTTTCAGCAGATAACAGGTACACCTGAACCTTCACTTACCTGATATAGCTAACTGCTGGATCTTGAGGTCGATGTTCAGGCTGGGATTTTCCTCTGGTTTAGGAGCTCCAGATTGCAGACTCAGACTTCCTTTTAAATTTGGGAGTTTTTGTTGGTTAAGTTTCCCAATGTCCCACACCAAAATCTATAGCAAAAACAGAGAGTCACAGGCCTCTTATAGCTTCTAATGTCTTTTTTTCTCTCATAAAAACAACTCCTGGAAAACAATGAAAAGGCTTTGAAAAAAAAGTGATCTCTCAAGCCAGAGTTTAGAAAATCACATTCATTTCTGTGCTTCAGCAACACACTTAACCCTAGGCAAGCAAGCAAGCTCAACAGCACCCAATGATAACAGTTAAATAAAGCGTCCAGTGTAATATTTTTTAGAACTTCACAGCAAACTCAAAGTGTATTAGATTTATAGTTGTAGCATCTTTTTTCTAGAGTGGTGCACTTAAAAGCTTTACCTTGGTGACTGGGTCATACGTGTAGTTACCCTGGGTTGCCGTGAGATTGGCACTGAGGACCACTTTAGGCATGTGTATTGTGACTAGCACAGACTCCACAGTCTTGCCCATGGTCTGCTTCGGACCCACAGTGATATCAAGTCTCCCTGAGGACCCAGTCTCGAAGAAATTGATATTCTGCCTCACATACACTGGAATTGCTACCAAACTATAAAAGACAACAAATAAATAGTTATTCATTGTGTTATACATGACACAAACAGTTGATTTTGATCATTACAATGTTTCATCTTTTTATGTACAGCAACTGTCATGTTAAAGTTCAAAGAATGGATCTTACTTTTGTGCATTCACGTGATAAGACATAAGTCGGAAATTTCCATCTGGGGGGATGAAGGAGAGAACTCTCTCAGACTCCCACCTCTTAAAACGTACACATGGATGGAAACTCACATCATCCAGGAGTCTGGGATTCTACAGCGGAACAACAAAAAATAAGAGATAATAAAAATATAAAACAACATAGAAGATATATCCACTGATAACTGATGATTGATAATGCAAGGTACCATTAAATAATACTAGAGAAATTTCCTAAAAAGTACAACCTTCTATAAATGTAGCTTCATTAGGCAGATACAACAGCTGCACTCACCATGAATGACAGTGTGAGATCAGGCATTCCTGAGAGTTTTACACAAGCATCAATCACTCCCTGGATTTCAGCAAATACTGTTGTGCCTGAAAATGATGAATGATCCAAATACACATTGTGAACTCTTATGAAATGAGATGTAGAAAGAAAAAAAAAAAAAAAAAAAAA
>JAILXH010249315.1:17862-27978 GCA_023558415.1 Piaractus mesopotamicus
CATGAGTAATTTTTAAAAACCGAACCTAGTTTAGCTGCACTGGGAGGGGAAAAAGCCTAGTGACTCATGCTTGCCGTGTTGTGCTTGTATGACTGTACACCAGCCTCATGCTTTACTCCACTTTTAAGAGGTTCCTGCATCTCCTATCCTCAGGCTCATTGGGCTGTGTCTTTAAGGAGGTAGCATGTGCAGACATCCTGTGGGCAAGAGGAAACCTCCTGTACTGACACGTAGGCCTATTCACAGGCCTACCATTCCAGTGCCAGTCATAAAACAATGCCTCTCTCCCTTTTCACCCCTCTCCATTACATAACCTTAAACACACTGCCAGTGGTGGTCTCCTAGGTTAGCCTTATGTATTACTTTTGTATTGTTATGCAGTCAACATGACTTTTGTTCGTTTTGTTTTGGTAGTATCTCAAGTAGAACCGGGCAACTGTACAGAAGTATGTGTATAAAAGTTTACTCTAACGAGAACGTTGCATGTTTCTGTAATATCACAGCATCTGAGTTTGGTCTGGTATTTTATGTACAAACACGTGTATTCATTTTATGTTATGAATTAAACATCGATATTTCCATAACAGTTCTGTGATTGTATTAATCATAGAATAAATTAATGCACTCTACCTAAGAACGTAAAGCTCATTCTTGAAGGGTAGAAGTCATATACAACCTTGAGACACGTAAGTCATCCTTCCACAAATAAGTTTAACTCTTAGATACAACCAAAATGTTCAGTGTTGATCTGCTGCTGGAAACTGAAGTGGTGGAAAACAAACCCAAACTTTGCACTAATGATTTCCATTTGTTGACTGCTTTCTGCAAGGCGGAGTCAAAGCATAGATTACCAAGGTGTGATTGAAAGGAGCAGAGGCATCAACACACATTTACAACGGATTAGATATAACTAACAAAACGGGAAGATACTTGCATTTGCATGCGTAGCCCAGTTTGCCAGTGAGATTCCAAAATCCATTAGAATGACTCACGTTCGTGAACGAGTTTGTTAACAAACTCTGTTGCTCAAAGTCTGTGACTTTCCGCTCTGGATAGTGCGTATTTCCTAAGCATTGCTCACTGCGCTAGCCCTTTACCAGCAGTGGCCTGTGTTCACCCTCACTTTTTATGTGCCTGAGGGACTTTTCAGTATTGTGCTCATATCTTGTATCCAGGGAAATGGAGCCGTTCAGAGGCGATCTATCTGCGTGAGTTCTTTAAGGCCTCCAGTGAACTGACAGGGAATCAGCATGTAGGCCTTTTAATCCTTTTGAAATGTAAATACCACCCTGATTAGACAAGCTTAGGTTAACTATTTGTGCTTTAAACATGCATTAACGTGTATAAAGAAGAAAAGCAGGAGCAAAGTTTTCCCATAATGCTGAAAGAGGAAAGTAGTTTCATTTAGGAATTGGATTATATTAACACAATTATTTAGAAGTTACATGATATACTGTATATACACTGTATACATTACCTCTTAGTGACCAGTATTGAGCACTGTGTCATAGTATATGAATAGCCGAGCCCTGTTCAGAAACTGAAATGGAGAAATTGCAGGCCTAAATTGTTACTGCAGGCCTAAAACCAATATCTCCTTCTAAAAGCCTGCTTATGTCAGGTTGTGTTAACCTTATCTCAATGACTGATATGAATGCTCTGCACTGCAGTAGATATTTAGCCAATAGTGCCTATTTCTGAGTAAAGTCAGGGTAATCTCTGATCAGCAGTTTAATGTGTATGATACTGCCAGTGCGCAACACAAGTTACGCAGATCTACCTGCTATATTCTCATTTTTTTTTAACAGCCATTTGTAAGTATGTATTTCCAAAAATTAATAGTAGTTGCTGATCATTGTGCTCATATTTTATGTTTTCAACAGGTATGGACTCAAGCCAAACGACCAGATTTTGGCAGAAGACAAACACAAGGAAATGTAAGTTCTCACTCTCTATTTGCCCTGAATTGCAGTTCACAGTACTCAGTAGTGGGCTTGGGCTTGTGTGCTGCCATTAGACATTTCTAGTAGAGTAAACCTGCCCTTGCCACTGTTACATTTGGTAAATGTTTTGTTGATTGTCTAAGTGAAAATAAGGGAACATGCTTACATCTGGCATTTTTCTGCACAATTTGGTGCACAATTTCTATTTATTTGAGTTTAACATACTGGGGGGAAAAAAAAAACAAAATATTAAATGCACAATAACTTATGCACAGGTCACATTTTATGTTTGATTTTTTTCCCCAGTATGTTAAATTTTGCAAATAAACAGTAATTGTGCATTAAAGTGTGCAGAAGTGTGTTCTGTGTAGAGGATATATTAACTTATTTTCACTTACAAAATCAACAAAACATGTAATTTGAGCTAACTTTTGCATATGACTGTAATTGTGAACAATTATAATTTTTTTTAGGTGTGACTATTTATAATATAATGTTCGGCTGGTGTGTTTTTAAAATATTACTTTAACAGCGTGTCATTTATTGTTACGCCCTCACTTTTTGTCAAGGGCATTGTGGGATATAGAACATACGGCACTTAAAGTGAACCAGTGAAGTGGGTGAAAAGAGTGAGAAAGAGATGCACAAGAGCTTTTGAAACTATTTTATTAAAACTAGCCGTAATAAAAACCTAGCAAATGTGAATGTTTATACAAAAGCAGTGCTATGATATCTGATCTCTGGGAGAATCAGGCAACAACAAAGAAAGGAACAAAACAACCATGCTTTCCTGGTCTTAGACAAAAAGTATGTAGCTACAAAAACAAAATGAAACAAAAGCTAATTACTCCACACTTCCCTGGCCAGTAATCAAAAGTACATGAGGTGGCACTTGCCCTTTGACCTGGTGAACCAGATGGAGTAGAATCCTACATGGTGTCTGTTTTGAAACCCCCGGTACTCGTCTAACCACTCTTGTGAGCTAAAGCTGGGAAGTGTGCTGGCAAGATTCATCCAACATAAGCACACCCCTAACACAAGAGACAAAGCCTCCTGTAAACCAAGTTAGGGAGTGTGCTGGTGAAGCACCCAGCATAAGCACACCCCCCACATAAGTGTTGCAATCTCTTGTAACGACAAGTTAGAAGTGTGCTGGTACAAAATAAAAGTGCTACCGTAACCCACATGCTTTTGTAAACCAAATTAAGGAAAGTACCGGTAAAATACCCAAACAAAGGCATATCCCTAACAAAAGAGATTCAAAACCATCAGTCACACATACAGCTAAAACACAGCACAGAGTGTGGTGGCAGTGTTTTCTCCTTTTTCAGACATCCTGACAGCAGCTTGTAAGGCCTAGACTCCTCCTCCAATTGGAGAGAGACACACAAACACAAGACATGTACACCAGACTATGTGTTTACACAAAACATGTATGCAGGTCAACCTAACGGATAGTAGAATCGGATATACTGTCTGCAAGAAGTGTATCAGTTTAGTGTGACTAGTGACAATCTGGCAACTTCCGTTTCCCGTTTGGAGCCCAGTAAATGACTGGAATGCTCCAGTGTTTTCTGACATCAACTACTGCTAAATATACCGCTGCATCTATAAATGTATCATGAACTGTGGTCACTTCATTCCTTTTTATTCTCTGAACAAAAGTCCAATGTATAATATCAAGAGATTTTAGTGTAGAATATCAAAGCTGCTCTATAGCAATTGCGTAGCGTGCTTCTTTCTCAGCTTTGCCTTTTTTATGTTCTGAATAAGGCACTGTATATACTATGAGAGACATAAACGTAGCTTGACCTTGTGTAGAGCTTGTATGTCATAAATGGTGAACGAGGGTCTTGATGTTGATTTCGGACTTGTTTTTACATAATAATACTTACTGAAAAATCAGCACAGTGGATGTTTGTCAATTTTCCCACCCACTCGACTGTGCAGCATGCAGAGGCTATTGTGACTTGTTTGCTTTCACACCTACATAGTCTGATTTCCCTTTTTTCTTTCTTGCTTTTTATGGATTAAACGCTCATTACATGTAGCATCAGTGTGTTGCTTGTTATGTTGAAATTAAGTTAAACTGGTTTCAATAGTAATATCCTTGAATCTGTTTTCTAAATACAGACATTTAAATACAGACAAGCTTTAAAGAACTGAAGTGTCTATTGGAGAGATCAGCTAGAGTATAGCTGGTAAAGCTGTTTCTGCCAACACAAAACTAGAGCAACAAGAGGAAATGTCCTGAATAAGTAGCGTTTTCTAGATACGTGTCTGTAAACCTGGGTCTGCACCACTTTTCTGTAGTCAACTGTTTCTTCTGCTGTGTATATTCTGAATGCTGAAGTGAATGGCAGAGATATCTGCTGCGGTGTGACAGTCTGAACTGACCTGACATTTTTGTCTATCTCTCTAAGTTATGTAGTTATGAAAGGAACTGTGGGGCACATACTGGACCCTTACAGATTAACCATTAACACATAGGCACATTGATTCACACATTGAGCCCACTGCTCTCTGCTGTTTGCTCTGGGAGTTGTGATCCCTTTTCAACTATTCATAGTTCACGCTGACCTTTTGACTTTTTGCCAGCTTATATCTCATCTATGATCTCTATAAATAACACTAATTATCAGACCCGCTCTAGTGCTAGGATGACCTGTCAGGTACCTAGAGTTTTTACTGAACTGGGAAAATTTGCTTTTAGCTGCAGCGCATCAGTGAGCTGGAATTTACTACAAGAGTCTCTAAAACTCGGCTCACTGGTGTCAGTCATTTTAAACTTTTAGTCTCTAATTACTTGCAGACAGCCTGTAACTGTTTTAGTTGAGTTTAACTTTCCTTTCTCCTTTTTATTTCATTTTCTTATTATTTTATACATTTATTTTTTTTTTATGTATTTGTTTTTAGTATCTTTTATAATCCTGTTACTTGACTTTTAAATTTTAGTTCGCCTATTTGTCATTTTATGTTAATTTTATTAATTGGTTTATCTTAGTTTTATTTTGTATTACTCCTTCTTAATCAAATTTTAATTTTCTCTTAATTCATTTATCTTGTCTGTGTTTCTTTTAATTTGATAATGTTTAATATTTGATGTTTTAAACTACCATTCAAACGTTTGGAGTCATTTATCAATTTAACAGCTGTAATAACTTATACGGTGTGAATGTTACAAATTATTTGCTAAAAGGCATTTTAGAGGTCGTCATTTTAAGTATGCAGTGAACAAGAAATGAAAAAGATAATGAACTGTAATTATCTGTTTACGTTACTTGTCAAGTTGTCTGCCTTGCAGTTTGATCGAGTTCTGAATATGTAACTGTAACTACTCAGTGCTGTACAGCTTTCCTAATCATTTTAGAATCTTCTACAGCCCCTTTCATCATTCTGGAGTTTTCTCTTGGTTTTTGCTCTGTGTGCTTCATGTCAGTCAATTTATGTAAAGATTGACTTAAATCTGCTTTAAACGATTGGAGATTGGATGTCTGTAGTAGAATTTTAAGCATTGTGCTAGATTCAGCAAAAGCAAACAGGATAAGAAAAAGGGCAGCATTGCGGTATTGATGTTCAGAGCAGTTCAGGCTGAAACTGCAGTGTTTTAACAGTGTTGTGAAAGCTGTGGAGAGACTGCTGAAAGTGAGACACTGTACCCTCCTGTTTCAGCTGTGTATGAGCTAATCCTCGGCCCTACACAACAAAGGCGCAATCGTCCACTGTGTGCAGCTGAAATAATGGGCTCTGTCTCAAAGCTCTGTCTCAGGCTCTGTGGGAGATACTCCAGGCTTTACAATAGCAAGGGTTCTGGACCCACATGCGTGGAGAACCTTAGATTAAGACTGCTGATCTAGAATCAGGAACACATTGGTAAAATTGTGCTACAACATGAGTCCCTCTATTTCCAGGCTGAAGCACTGAACTAGGAAAGATATTCAGCAACAATCACAATAATTGATGGTACCTATTTGGTGTTGGATGATACAACAAAGTCTTATCATGATACAGTTGTGTGCAAAACTTTGGGCACCACAGTTACACTATATGGACAAAAGTATTGGGACACCTACACATTACAGAAATTAAAGGAGCTTTTATGTTATCCCATTCTAAATCCATAGGCATTAATATGGAGTTGGTCCCCCCTTTGCAGCTATAACAACTTCCACTCTTCTGGGAAGCTTTCTACAAGATTTTGGAGGGTGTCTGTGGGACTTTTGCCCGTCTCATCCAGAAGAGCATTTGTGAGGTCAGACGTGATGTTGGACAAGAGGGCCTCGCTTGCAATCTCCATTCTGGTCCATCCCAAAGGTGTTCAGTGGGGATGAGGTCAGGGCTCTGTGTGGGTCAGTCAAGTTCTTCCACATCAAACTTTCCCAACCTATGCCTTTATGGACCTTGCTTTGTGCACTGGGGCTCAGTCATACTGGAACAGAAAAGGGCCTTCCACAAACTGTTCCCACAAAGTTGGAAGCATACAATTGTCCAAAATGTCTTGGTATGCTGAAGCATTAAGATTTCCCTTCACTGGAACCAAGAGGCCTAGGCCAACCCCTGATAAACAACCCCTAATAGCATTATCCCTCCTCCACCAAACTTTACAGCTGGCACAATCCAGTCAGGCAGGTAACGTTCTCCTGGCGTTCGCCAAACCCAGACCCAGCATAATTTGTTTCCACTGCTCCAGAGTCCAGTGGTAGCATACATTACACCACTCTATCCAATGCTTGGAATTGTGCTTGGTAATGTAAGGCTTGCATGAGGCTGCTCAGCCATGGAAAGCCATGCCATAAAGCTCCCAGTGCACAGTTTTTGTGCTGATGTTAATGGCAGAAGAGGTTTGGAACTCTGCAGTTATTGAGTCAGCAGAGTGTTGGCGACTTTTATACACTATGCGCCTCAGCACTCGCCGACCCGCTCTGTAACTTTTCGTGGCTAAATGCTGTGGTTCATAAACACTTCTATACTTTAATAATATCACTCACAGTTGAACATGGAATACCTAGGGGGGGAGAAGTTTTGCAAACTGACTTGTTTGAAATGGTGGCATCCTAATACAGTACCACACTCAAATCCAGTGAGCTTTTTAGAACAACACATTCTTTCACAAATCTTTATAAAGGCAGACTACATGGCTAGGTGCCTGATTTTATGCACCTGTGGCAATGGGACTGAAAACACCTGAATTCAGTGATTAAGAGGTATGTCCCAATACTTTTGTCCGTATAGTGTATATTACATTTTGATGAAAATAGTGAAAATAAGTTAACACATTGTCTATATCGAAACCACTGCACATTTTAAAGCAGCCTTACTTTTTGGTACTGGGGTCCTCCCACAGTTGCAGAGTGTAATTCACTTTTACACCACTGTCGTAAATACAAATCACGCTTTGAGCCCCTGTCATGGACAGCTGTGAACATGCATTTTATGAGGATGCAGAACCGGCAAAGACAACATCAGAAGTTAAAGAACAAACCACACAAGCAAGCCAGCTAAGACGTTATTATTTACCAGTCCAGCAGGAAGAAGGCCAGCCCCTTATATCTTTTTTAGCTCTCACCAACGAGTAAAAGCCAGTCCAAAACTCACTCTTGTCCAGTCTCTTGCTCGGTCACTCTCTTTTTCTTCCTCACTTCTGCATCTTCTTCGGTCTCTACTCAGCCACTGCCATGATGTCCATGCTAGGAAAACTGAGTGAGCTTCTCCTTATGGCTAGCTGAAGACCTGTGGTTGTTGGTGTGTGATGTGGTGTGTTACACAGTTCTCACAAGAGGTCTTGTGCACGCTCCATCAAAGCTGTGTTCTCTCATCCAGCACTATTGTTTATATAATTATTTATTTATTTTTAACTGTGAGTCAAGCCTGATTACGGTCATTGCAGTGTGTGAGGCCATGTGCATCCCCTCTACCTAGTTCCACAGTGCAGTTGTACCAAATCCCTCTTCACTATAGTCCTAAGCTCTCAGTCCAGGCTGTAGTAGATTTCACACTGCTTACACTTGAGTAGGGTTTGCTTTATTAATAGGCTTAGCAATCGGCTAAAGGGTTTGAAAAAGAACAATGGTGCGTTGTTGAGTGCACATGCTGACTTTGGTGCACACAGGATTTATTAGGTTAGTTGACTTAACGGGGACCAAATACATTCAAGAAATTCTGCTTTGTCATGAAGTGAATATGAGAAAGGAGCGTATAAGTGCATCCTGTGGTGATGAACTCTCACACCTCAGGCCTAGTCTTGATGAATTCTGTGCACAAGAAACACTTGAATCTGTTGTCTTGAAGATTTTAGAGCATGTCAAAACCTTTCTCCCCTTTACTTATTTAAAAATCAAAGAACATTTGAAGCATCATCTGTGTGCAAAAGCAGGATGAAAAGATGAAAATGGAAATTAGCAATTAGCAACTATTGCCTTTCTCTTTGATAATGTCAAGTATTTGATTCAAAGTTGAATCTGCTTTAGCAATAGACTGACTGTAAGACATAAAGGCATGACAAAGTACATTTACTTACTCAACCATGACATTAATATGCTGCTCAATTATAGCAGATATCTAGTGTTTGTGTGTATCTGGTTTTTATCCCCTTTGTTGGTCAGGTTGGTCAGAGTAGATAATTCAGATTGTCCCTTTTATAGGTCATTAAAGAGTAACTAAAACCATAACCATGCCCTGTCGTTGCAACACCTGGCACTCTAGGGCACAGCTGCTTGACAAATGGTTGACCATTTCTGAATGAATCAGTTATAAATGCTATCACAAGTAGGTGTAACATACAAAGTATGCCATGCAACCTCTAAATCAGTGTTTCCTGAACCCTGGTCCTGCAGGCAAACTGCCCTGCACTTTTTAGTGTTCTCCCTGCTCCAGACACACCTGAACAAACTAATTTCATCAACAACCACTTTGCAAGGGTGTCCAATCTTACCCTCAAAGGTGCCGGTGTGGCTGCAGGTTTTCATTCCAACCAAGCTGGAGCTCACATGATGAGTTGTTTGAAGACTGACTGATTGATTAAACTAGTAGAATCAGGTGAGCTCCTGCTTGTTTGGAATGAAGACCTGCAGCCACACCGGGCCTTTGCGCATAAGATTCGACACCCCTGCCTTACTTATTTGAAGTGGGTGTGTTAGAGCAGGGAAAGCTGTAAAGGTGCCTCCACGATCAGTATTGGGAAACACTGCTATAAACCTTTAACCAGTAAAATAAATGCACTGTTGTTGTTGTCGACTTTTGTGTGTAGTCTAAAAATAACGCTTTGAAGTGCTAACAGCTTAGGAGTCTCTAAGTGGAGTTTGTAGTGGACTAGGCCCGTCATGATCTTGAAATTTTAGCTGATGATTAATTGTCATATTAACAATTGTGGGTAACAGTTAAGTTTTCTTTTTTGTTTATTGTATGCATCTATTCAAGAAAAACCTAAAGTGGCTAATTAGATATCTTGCTTTCTGTTGAAACCTTAAAAAAAAAAAAGCTAATAAATCACGGCTGACGCACCTCTGTGAAGCTGGCCGCTATATATAATCAGAAATTTTCTGACTTATGTTTGTGCTGCGTTTGTGCTGTAGGAATCATTGTTTGTGCTGGGTACCGTTTCTGAGAAGTAAAACATTACGTTGTATTACCTGTGGCATCACTCGGCCCCCTCCCCCCATTTCAACATGTAAATTGTGCAAAAATGGTCTCGATCGTTTGCTATCTTTGTGCTGTTAAAAAGAAATGCTAGAGCTACATTATAAATGTTTCAAACTCAGCCCACCATCCATGTCTAAACCGCACCAAAATTCATTTGTTTGTGCTGTGTTTGTGGTGCTAAAATAAACATTTAGGCTAGTTAAATTCTTGAGTTATTAACCAATAAGGTTTGATGGGTGATGTCACTCAGCCTCCATCAGCAGATAAATTGCACCAAAGCAGTACCGATCATTTGTGCTGCGATTGTGCCGTTAAAAGTACATAAACTGTAATTATTTATTACAAATGCCTAAAGGAATGGTTTGGTAAAAAATTAAATTGTATTCAATTTTCTACTTGCCCCGGGTGTAGTTGATGGACTAAGACATGTTTTGTGTCCACATTTTTGTTCTTTGGCAATCTAACAGCAAATTCTAGTTTTCACCAAAATATTCCTTTAATGAATAAATTTAAAACTTTGAATTTTGCAGCTGTC
>JAILXH010249317.1:0-12383 GCA_023558415.1 Piaractus mesopotamicus
TGTGAGGGTCCATGGGGGTCCTGACCACTGAAGAACAGGGTAAAAGGGGGCTAACAAAGTATACAGAGAAACAGATAGACTACAGTCTGTAACTGTAGAACTACAAAGTGCACCTATATAGTAAGTGGAGCAGATAAAATGGACAGTGAGCGTAGAAACAAGGAGGTGGTCAGAATGTTACGCCTGATCGGTGTATGATGAGAGAGCTTTTTGTAAAGTTTACTTTAAGTTTTCTCTTAATGTAAAGTCTTCCGGAAACTTGGTTTCTGTCTGTTTAATGTTTACGATATGGTGTAAGTTTCTCTTATGTAAAGCAGAACAAAACAAAGTCACGTAGTCATAACAAGCTATGTCAGGTACGTCACCCACGTCAGGAAACGTTGGTCAATTAACTTTTTAATGAGAATATCACATATTTTGCAACTTACACCATCAGTATGATTCTCAGCATTCCACCCCTTTTATGCTACTAGTGTTTACACAGCGTATGATTTGTGTGTAATTGGAATTTAAGCGGATACCTGCACCAAGAGGAATTCCTTGTACATCCTGTACTTGGAAAATGAAAGATTCCGATTCGCACAATGGTGGCCAGATTCGCGCATGGTACCGTAAGGAAGCCTATTAGGAAAATACCCGTCAAACTAAAGAAGTCGATGGGGCTGAAAACTTGACCGTGACGTTCAGGTTGTGAGTCCTTTCCACCGGCCATTGTCTCTCATGAAAACAAAACACTGATGACTAATTCGGCCACAGGCCGTTGAAATGCCACAACAATCATTCGTGCCCAGCGAGTGTCGGAAAAGGAACGTTTATAAGGCCTTTGATCCATGCAAGCTGGAGGACATCCAAAGCTTCCTGTTAGAACAACAAGAGCTGCCATTACTCTCCAGCAGATTCCTTCCAACCTACAAACACGATCAATCAAAGCTGAGAGGCTGAACAGGTGAGATGCAGCCCTTTTGTCAGCTATGTTAGCATAGCACTTACATAACTAGTGTTGTGCTATAACACTTAGATGGTAATTCTGCGCTAGTATAACACTTAAGTAACTAATGTTGTGCTGGCACACTTAGATAGCTAGACATGTGCTATTATATTAGGTGACTAATGTGCTACCATAACACTCAAATAGCTAATTTTGTGCAAGATACACTTAGTAAGCTAATGGGCTAGCATAATACTTAGGGAAACTAACGTTGTGGCACACTACTTAGATAGCTAGTTCTGCGCTAGTATAACACTTAGGTTAGTAATGTTGTGTTAGCATACTACAACCCCTCAGTCCATTTTAAATGAGCTCGGGCCCAGAGAAGGTGGCGGTGTTTCTGGATCCTGTTTATATGTAATTTTCTTCTTTGCGTTTAGAGTTTTAACTTGCATTTGTGGATGCCGTGATGAACTGTGTTCACAGACAGTGGGTTTCAGAAGTGTTCCTGAGCCCATGCAGTGATTTCCACTCCAGAATCATGTCTGTTTTTAATGCAGTGCTGACTGAGGGCCCGAAGATCCTGGCTAACCAATACTGGTGTCCAGCCTTGTCCCTTGCATACAGAGATTTCTCCAGATTGTCTAAATCTTTTAATGTTATTATGTACCGTAGATGATAAAAACCAGAAGTTCTTTGCTATTTTATGTTGAGAAACGTTCTTCTTGAATTGTTGCACTATTTGCCCACACAGTCTTTCGTAGAGTGTTGAACCCCTCCTCATCTTTACTTCTACCCAGTCATGTTACTGACCTGTTGCCAATTGAACTTCAGGTGTTTTTTTTTAGCGTTACACAACTTTACCAGCCTTTTACAACCCGTCCCAACTTTTTTGAAACGTGCTGTTGACATCAAATTCAAAATGGGCAAATATTTTTCAAAAAACAATAAAATTTCTCAGTTTCAACACTTGGTATGTTATCTTTGTACTATTTTCAAATAAATATAGGGTATAAATGATTTGCACATCATTGCATTTTGCACAGCGTCCCAACTAAATTCAATGCTGGTCTAAAATGGTTTATGACAGTCTGGTGCTGCTCTATTGATGGTTCAGCATCAGAGCATCCAAAACACCACATACGCTGGTTTTGTCGGTAAGTCAAGGTTGCGCTGGCAAAAGAGCGTAACACATCTTTTCCATTTTTCTGTAGTGATTTATAAGCCAGGTTAGCAACAAACTAACCAGGTTTTAAACCAGGCTTTCCAGGTTTGCGGATGGATGATGCTGGCATAGGTTTCTACAGAAGCCTTGAATCAATATTCTCAGCACATCATGGACCAAAACTTCAGTGTTAGCCGGTTAAGGCTGATGCGTTGTTTAGCAGTATGAATAGAAATGAAGGCAGTACAGCAAACTGGACAAAATCAATCCCGCAGCCCACTACAGTGTATGTGATGGGGGATGGTTAAGTGCTCAGCTTTGTCACAGTCTATTGGTGACACTTCACTGAGCACAGAGAGAGTACTTAGCCTAATCAATACGTCAATACACACACAGACACACACACACCCTCAGCAGATGGTAAAGGACGTCTGATAACAGCGAAGGCGAGTTCAAGTTGATCAGCTAAGCACAAAACTCTGATATTGCGAAGTACAGTATATACTATGTATATCAGAGTGGAGCCCTCGTGCCCTTCAGATAAGACCACATCTGTAATTTGCAGCCCCTTTTTATTAAATAGAATGTGTATTTTATCTCCTCAAGCACTGCGTAACTAATAAATATCGCTAAATCTTGATTAAATTCTTGAAACGCCCAATATAAAATTGCCAGATTAGGACTGTTTTCTCTGTGCTACCTAGGCAGAAACAGCCAAGCGAGCCATCCCACTGATCAGGACTTCAAGAGCTGAACTGAATGCCTAATGCACCAAATTAACGTTAATTAATACTCAGGAAGTGGCAGCAGAGCTGAACTGAAAGCCTAAAGCATCAGATTTACTTCAATGAATAATTAGGAAGTGGCAGTGGAACCAACCAATTACATTCTGATTTCCAATGGGACCAATTTTCTTTAAAATGTAATGTTACTCTAGGCGTTCTGGAAGTTCTAGATATGTCACTGGCTGTGAATTCAAGTCTAACCTGGTTTCAGTCATGTGTTGGAAATGGAAATGTATACAGTACAGATGTACGTATATCCAGCTCTTCAGCCCCAGCAGTTGGCTAAAGTAGCCCAGCCTGCTTTTTGAATGTGGCGCAAAACAGTGGAGCCAATCAGAACAGAGATCATTTACATATTCTTAAAGGCACAGTAACAAAAACAGCCTGTTTAATATGGGATAAAGACAGGCTGGAAAATGGCCCAGCAAAAATAAGGCTGTTATAACTGAGTATCAGGGCAAAAATGACAAACAGCTTTTTCAAGCAAGAAATCGCAGGTTATATTCGGGAATGTTTGCACGGTTACTGGGCAGAGAATTTGAACAAAGTATTTCGAGTCACTGCCATGAAGTGGAACCACTCTGATAAGAGCTTAACAGAGACTTGAGCTTCTCTTTGGAGGAGAACACGATCTCAAGTGCTTGTCTGACCTGTACGAGATCAGCAGCTGAAGAGCTGAGTCTGTGTATTAATACCAGTAATGATGTGGTTCATGATTAAGCAGCGTTCACACAGTCCAAAGGTCAAGATTTTACTATCAGTCCTCACACACTTTAACACACCGCACCGCTTTCTTCCTTGGGCACCGCGTACAGAGGGATCCCTGCGTATTAATGAGGGTTTCTCTCACTCGTGCAAGATTAAAACAGATAACAGACCATCTGCTTATCAACGTCCAGCAGCACAGCTGCTGAAGATTATTTCTGAAGTTTCATTTCGTTCCTGAGGCCCACTTATAACGTTTGCGTGGGTTTATGTACCAAAAATAGTCACACATCATTTTTATGACTTAATTTCAATCTTTCTTTATCACATAGAATAAACAGGCTGTTTTTGTTACTCGGCCTTCAAGACTGATATACACTGATATACGATAAATTAACAGATCCTCTATAGAGACCATAATTAAATATGGCACTTTCCTACAAATTTGAATGCACAATTCTGGTTTATTTATCACATTAAGCAAGACATACACTCTGCATTTTTAGTCGGAGCCAACTGAATTTCGACGATGGCCAATTCAAACTCACAGTGTGAGCTGTCATTTCTAAAATCGCACAGTGTATGCCCGGCTTTAGAGTTTTACATCCTGGAAAAAATAAAACATACAATATAAAATGTGCCATAACTTTCGCACAGGCCACATTTTATGCTTTATTTCCCCCCTAATATGTTGAATCCATCAACACGCTCTCCTTCATACAGCTCATGGATTCTTGTTACAGTGGAAGGGCTCGAGGGGAACTGCAGCTGCACTTTGTTGTTGCTTTTGTTAGTTTGGTGCTTGTTGATTTATCCATAGTTTACCCAGCACAGCAAAGTCTGCTGGCGTTGCTGAAGTATCGCTTTAAAAGCCATTTAAAAGCTGTATTTGAACAAGAGCGCTACAATCACGGATTGCATCAGAGCAACATACAGTGCTCAGAGTCACTTGGCTACAGTCAGACTAGGAAAATGAGTTAACGTTAAAAAATGAGTTGCATGTTAAAATTTTGCCACTTTTCTGTAGAACCTTTTCATCTTAAATAATCATGGAAACACTGGAAACGCTGTCTGTCGTAATGGTTTACGCTTTTGTCTGTAAACTGCGTCGGCCCAAAGCTTAATAATGCGAACAGCGATTTTTTGGAGGCAGCGTCTCATGCGCATATGGCCTGCGTCGAATCCAGACACTGCTGTATTCAGAACGGCTGGTATTTGCTGAGACTAACTGCATTTAAACTCAACCACTCCGCTGTCTGGGGTGGATGTTTCGCAGACGAACAGCAGGCTCTGTCCCTTCCAGGTGTGGCTCTGTCTTCATTCTTCCTCTCTATTGGAAGAGATGCAGACAGGAGCCATTTCCTGGACGTACTCCTGGACTGCCTCGCCTTGAGACGCAGACTCAATTTCACTCAAACTTAATCACTGACGGGCACACCGTGACCTAAATATTTCTGACCTAAATAGTTCAATGCCGCGCTGTGCCTTAATAAGAGAACGCGGGCGATTTGTTAAGAAGCAGCATGCTTGGCTGACGCCCGCCCGCAGTGGTTATTTAATTCCAGCCGAACCGGAGAAACTGAAGAAGGCAAAGCCGCCAGAGCCACCAGAACGGAGGAAGATAAACATCTGAGTTTCGCTTCTTGCCAGGCTTCTTCTCTATTCTGCTTATGGAGCTCACTCTTAGCCAATCATACATGTTAATACTTGGGTTATGAACCTCCAGTCGTGGCGTTGTGGGTTTCACTTCTTGAATTAGTCTATTTAAACTCTCACAGGCCTGAGGTTTTCACTCTTAGCAGTCCGTGCTGTTGCTGAACTGCATCTTCCAAAATTTTGGTGCAGACGTTATTTTTCCTCAAGCCATTTTCGCCGGTCTACAGAGCTGAATTACACAAAATGTTCCTATTAATTCACCAATTAATATAACAAACAAACCAGGAATCAATTTCATACTTGATTACTCAACTCACCTAAATGGCGTAATCACTCTAAATAGACTTAGTCCACAAAACTAATAGGATTATGCTAATCTCCAGCCCTAGTCAGTGAGACGTTTAAACCCATTAATATCCACTACAGAGGTGGGGGGTGTGGAGTAATACTACAGCAGCTGGACAGAGACAGAAATTAAACCTATAAGACACTGAAGACAAAGTTCCTACAATGTCCTTCACTTGTGCATAAGGTACAATATATAAACTAAAATGAATCTAGTAATATTGTAGTAAACCACAGAGATCAGAAGTATGATATTGGCCTCTGCAGTACTAAGAAGGCTGTAATATGAGCCTCTAGCAAATCGCAAATGTTTTACTGAGTGCAGTCGTGGGCTGGAGGTTCGGGAACCAGCCCTGTGACCAGAAGGTTGTCGGTTCCATCCCCTGAACTGACACTACGTGACTGAAGCGCCCTTAAACAAGGCACCTAACCCCCATCTGCTCCCCAGGCGCTGTGGATAGGGCTGCCCACTGCTTCGGGCAGGTGTGCTCACTGCCCTTGGTGTGTGCTCACTAGTGTGTATGTGGTGTTTCAGTGCACGGATGGGTTAAACGCGGAGGTGAAATGTCCCTGTTGTGGGACTAATAAGGGTCACTCAATCTTAATCTAAGAGCATCTGACCAATCATAGGATGTTCTGATGAATCAAGGTTTTCGCCTGATTTCACAAGATGTAACTGCACTACATATATTATTAACATTATTAACATTATAACTTTGCTCAAAGTCAGTGCAGGCCAATCTTTACTCGGGTCACATCAAAGGTTCACTAGTGTTCATAATTTATTGTAAGTGATATCAAGACCACAAGTAGCAGTATAATCAAAATAACAGTACATCATTTTGGCCGTATCCTGCAGCCTTTAAGTTGCGGATAATTAAATTATTAAACAAAGTCATTCAGAGTGGTTTGGTGTAAAACGCTCCATTTTAGAGAAACGAGTCAGAACTGCTCACAGTGGTGGTGATAGGAACCAGACGTCCACCTCTAAAGGCTCCCTCACAGACAGTTATTACATGAAATGGTTATGAATCCACTGCCTGATGTCTCAGACATAGCTGTCCAATAGTTTTGAAAAGATTTTGGGCTAAAACATATTTTAAATATATTACTGGCAGAAAGGTGCTGTTTTATCATCACTCAGAAGACACCTGTAGGTTCACCGGTGGTTTTGGATAGTCAATAAAATGGCTATAAAAGGCAGTATAAGACCTCCTGGTTCATATCCCCACCCCTGTAAAGAAATTTGAGAGCACCACTTCACATTAAACCACTCTGACTTCTGCAGAAAACCTGAAAACTCAGCGGAATTCCCTTTTATTGACTGTCTAGTATTTATAATGGCTTCATGAGGAAATTCATTGTTATTCCAAATAAGATCAACAGCAATGTTCAGATTCATTACTAATCTACTTTGGAACTGAGTGAAGCGAGTTGGACTGGTTTAACGCACCATAAATAACGGAAGAGGGCAAATTCAAACTTGCATTACGGAACATGCTTTACCTCCCTGAAAACCAACTGCAGCAATGCAACTGTATTTATCTGGAAAACAAGGCCTGCATTCCCATATCTGAGCCCATACACAAGCACATCAAAGGCCGAGGTTACGCAGTAGGACTATAACCATAAACATATGTTTAGATCTGATTCAACAGAGTCCTCAAACAGAACACTGTCAAAGTCTTATTAGCAAATAAGTCAGAAAATATCTATAATTTATGAGAAACTTCTGAAAAAAAAAAACCCAGTTATTTGGCTGCATGCACGGAACAATCCCTGCCTAGATTCCACAAAGGACGGCAAAAGAGAGACCCTGGAAGAGTCCGTTTGGCGTATTAGTCATTTAAATTTCGGCACAATGATTTTCAGCACTATTGAACTTACACTCTTGTTACACAATGTTACAGTAGGTGTCACAGACGACACAGCTTAATTAGGCTCTAGGGGATTAGGTTTAGCAGGTACTGCACTGTGTCAAGTCCTTTACGAGTCTTAGTCGCGGTGCAGTCCGCACAGCTGGGAACCACTCAAGATTTAGCTCTTTAATGTTTACGAGGAAGACCATTTTGTGGCTAAAAAAAAAATCAAGTCCCTCAGCAACAGCCTGCCTGCTCAGACATCCAGACCATGCTCTGCTAGAGTGAGATGCTCTGAGGGTCTCCCTGGAGGCAATCAAGGTCTCCCTCTAGGTAATTGAGCTCCAGGCTAAAAGCAAAACAGTTTGAGCCTCAGGGACACAAGCAGAAAAATAGGCAATTAGAGAGACTGATTCTCAAACTCCAGCTCAGACATACTCCCAGATAGAACCCAATCACAGACGCATTCAGACCGAATTTTGTTGGTGACAGTCGAACTCTGAATTTTTTCGGGCTACAGTCGAATTCAGACAGAATTTTGTTGGTGACAGTCAGGTTCAGACAGACTTTTGTCAGGCTACAGTCGCATTCAGACAGAATTTAGTTGGACTACAGTCGGACTCAGATTTTTTTCGGGCTACAGTCGAATTCAGACATAATTTTGTGGGCTACAGTTGAATTCAGACAAAACTTTGTTGGGCTACAATCAGATTCAGACCACTTTTCTGGGCTACAGATGTGTTCAGACAAAAATTCGTCAGGCTACAGTCAGATTCAGACACAATTTTGTCAGCTACAGTCAGATGCAGACTGCTTTTGTTGGGCTATGGTTGGATTCAGACCAATTTTTGGGGGGCTACAGTTGGGTTCAGACAGAATTTTGTCGGAATACAGCTGGGCTCAGATACAGTTTTGTTGGGCTACAGTCGGATAGAGACAGAATTCTGCCATGCTTTGGTTGGGTTCAGACAATTCTGTCAGCCTACGGTCAGGTTTGGATTCTAAACTCGGTGTTGCGGGTTGGGCTATATTTGGCTTCAGATCAAAATTTCATTTTTCAACAATTAAAGTTCATTTTTCAACAATTAAAGTTCCAAACAAGTCCAGAACTGAGAGAACAGAAAGGCCTCACTATGAACAACATACCAAACAGCGTGAGCCTGTTTGGGCATAACGGAGGGCTTTCCATAACACCTGGACAACAAGAATCATGTGTGTGTGCGATGGCCCGTCTTTATAGCTCAAATAAGATCACAGAAAGCTATGCTGTGTTTTTGCACAATGGGCTATTCATAAGAAGAGAAGCTTGATACTTTCTATCAGGGATTGTCACGACTCAGCGAGCCGTTTATGGAGCTGATGCTTTTCTAGGTGTGTTTTAGAAGCTACTTCTCCTTCTATGCGAGACATTTTTCATTGAAGCAACACCTTTGAGTAATGTTTAAGCCCCTCGACCCACCCAAAACAACCCATATTCCAGTATTTTCCAAAGGCAGGCCATGCACACGCCACTTTTTCTGAGGTGCACAGATCAGCACAGAGCACAAAGTCCAAACTGACCCGATGCAATGGCACCTGCTCTGCTCGGATGATTAAACAAGGCTGCAGAAGGCCGTCCAAGTACTGATGACACTTACAGGTAACAATGCAACTCTTAACTACGATTTCACATCCTGCTCTGAACTCTTGGATAATATATATTGAATAGACCTGCTCTTGAATATGTAGAACAGGTGGGCTCCAGAACTGTGTTAAAGAGCATGTTTTGGTTTTCCAAGGGCGTGGCTCCACGTGCACTTGGTAACTTCAGACACCCGGAGCAAAGGGGGTGTTTAATAGAGTCACTTGGCTAAACCTGCTGCACCTTCCTATAGGGATCTGTTGCACAGCCTGGCAACAAGTGATTTTAAAGCACAACAGGTTGAAGCGCAGACTCGCACTGTTAACTGAGTATCATCACTTTAAGAACAGCTTCATCTCATAAATGCACGTGCATATATTTGGTCCAAGCAGTGTCGATGCCGTTGCACTTGGTTGCACTGAGCTGCCCTAACGCACGAGCCTTAAAGTAGAGGCTTTCTGCATTCACACTGGGCGTCATCACTACTCGTGCAGCTTTCATTCATACAGCAGGTCATAAGCGTCACCTCTCCTCTCCGGCTGGGCGCTCCCGGTCTGGTGATGAGCGCCGTGTCTCCGCAGACCACCGCCGCGTCCTCCACGAACACGCAGTCCGGCAGCGCCTCGTCCGCCTCCAGCTGCACCACGCGCAGCCCGAGCGCGCTCTCCAGCACCGACACGTAGCGCTCGTGCTCCAGCCGCGCCGCCGCCAGGTCCACCTGCACCTCCGCGGGGCCGCTGCGCAGCGCCTCCGCCGCGAGCGAGCCGGGCACCGCGCGCACCACCGCGTGCGTGAACCTCCCGAAATCCGCCTGCATGCTCTGCACTCGCCTCGACCACTCACAAACAAACAAACAAACGGATCTGCAGCGCGCGCCTGCTCCCTCTCGCTCGCCCGCTGTGGTGTTGTTTTGTTTTGTTTTCGCCCTGTGGCTCGCGCCGCCGACAGACTGACAGCGAGCTCGCGCCGGCACGCCTGCGCACGCGCGCTCGGCTCTCGCCGCTTCTCGCGTGACCACGAGCCGCGACCCACGTGCACGTGCGCGATGTATACACGCGCGTGCATGCATGCATGAACCTAAGCGCGAGCGTGCAGACCTTCTTCTACTGAAGGAGCCTTTATAACTTTCCGTACAGACTCAAACTGGGACCTTACTAAGATATATGATACATATGATGACCAGTCTGCTTTGTTCTTTGATGTTTATTCACCTTTTCTGGCATGAAACTCACCAAAGCTTCTGTCCAGCAGTTTAGGGAACCATCCACTCCCACCCCACCACAAGACCCCCCACACAAACACTTCACTATGAGTTTTGTACACTGCACTTCCAATAAAACTCACCCATTTCAAACCAAAACAAACCTTTCCCACTGCCCCAAGCCTGAGCGCTGTTTTAGGCTGTGGACTGTAGTGGACAGTGATCAGAAATAGTAAACAGCGTCCAGATCTTGTGAGAAAGCAGCAGCGAAAGCCTGTGGACGCTGCATGACTAGCTTGGCTTTCTAATGGCAGATTCCTGCCCACTGCAAAGCTACGGGAGCCGCTTCATGTGAGGACGCTGGCATGCGGCGCGGCCTGTGCGTGTCCTCCTGAGCCATCTAAGGAGCTCTCTGTATGTGTGTCTTTCCGCTGAGTCTGGCCGGAATGTGCTCTGCAGACGTCCCAGGGCGCATTCCTCCGCGCCGCAGGAACAAAGTCGGTCTTTCCTTGTTCCAAATCCACTCAATTATCCTGACGGCTCCAAACATTCCTGAAGGCCCACATACCAGCTCTTCCACTTCACACAGGTCTCTCCGCTCGCTCTCTTTTTCCATTCCTCCAGCACACATACACATTCTCTCTCTCAGGAAGGTTAACTGCACCTGAACTCTGGGGGTGGACGCTGTAGAAGCGGACGATAGCCCAAGAGCTGGGAGGCCTCCTCAGCTTGCTTTCCATTAACTTTCCTTGAAGCAGCTCTTCCAGAAATCAGGTGTATACAGTTTTCACCTTCGCTGCAACACGCAGTCGGTCAGCAGAGACGTGCTCAGCGTCTGAAGTTTGTTTCTTAGGAAGCTTATCAGAGCCAATTAGCATCATGCAAACTGCATGCCTGCATTATTGCACACCGTTGAGTTCTGTTTAAGTAATATGAAGTCATCTCAAACAGACTGGCTTATGTGGTTTCTTGACACTGTACCACATACTGAGTTTGTTTACATGCACTCAATAATCAGATCATAATCGGATTCTTTAATGGTCCTGTAAACAGCAGACTCTGATTTCTTAGACTGAAGTACGGCCTAGAAATCCGATAAAGAGAGCTGTAATCAGATTTGCCAGTGAATGTGTACTTTTACTCTGATTTCTTTCGGCCTCTCTGTGCATGCGCGTAAACAGACTGCTGTACCAGAAATAAGCAGCAGCACTGCTGCGGGATGGCAGCAAAACACTTTTGGAGCGACGCCGAAACCGACTACATTCTTGACAAAATGAAGGATTTAAATATTCTTTACATTCTACATAATGTAGTTTCAGGTGAAGTGACTCAATGTTTTTTTTTTAAAAAAACCTGCGTCATGAAGTTTGAGTTTACATTACGTTTACCTCACATTCTGGGAGTTTATTGGCCGATTGTAAATCAAAATCCGATCACTGCCTGACTCGTTATCCGATTATTCAAGTGCATGAAAACGCGTTAATCGGATGACTGACAAAATCTGTCAGATTTCTTTGAGATTTTCTGCAGTTATCGGCTTATCAAGTGCATGTAAACACACTCACAGTTGCCTAAAATGTTACCTGTATGGATAGAAAGCAGCTAAAATAGCCAAAAACAGCAGTCAAAAGCCATCTTGAAGCTTGATTTTTGTTGTTCTTTTGTCCAAGTTTATAGGTAACACTATAGCACACAGTGTCCGAAACCACAAGCAATGCTCTTTGAGATAATTTGGTCCCACTTTATATTAAGTGTCTCTAATAACTGTGTAGTTACTCATGAATAACATATGCAACAACACTGTAACTACTGACGATTTAGGCAATGTTACAGATGGATTACAGAAGTACAGCCTATGTAATAACACATGTGTATCTTCTACACAGGAACTTTCCTGTAGTGCAGTGTTAAAGTTACACTTTAAAATAAACCTGTGTAGTTGTTATGTAGTCACTGTGTAATAATGGGGTGGTATATATAGACATTGCTTTGGAGGAAATGCAACACATTTAATTAATGTCATTAAAGTGACACTTTGTCAAATTCTTCATAACTTTCATATTTCATAAGCTACATTCAAAAGGTGGGTGTCATATGAGGCTGTAACTGTCTTCTTTC
>JAILXH010249351.1:217-11060 GCA_023558415.1 Piaractus mesopotamicus
CAGTTTCTCTCTTCATCTTCTCTAATTGTAAAATTATGTTAGCAAGTGAAAGCATCTTAAATAGAGGCATTACATCTAATATTTCTCATTATAAGACTGTTGTAATAATATTATAAGGTTATTCAACCTATTTCTGGACATGTTTCTAATATATTGTTATCTTAAAGGGTCACAATGAAAAATGTAACCATTGCTACATCTGTTGTAAACATGCATACCTGCAGATTTTCTGGTGTAAAGACTAGGAAAACCCCCTTCTGATGATGCACCCTGAAGGTAGGTGAAACTTTTGAAAACCTACAACTGCTTAGAGGGCAGGCTGCCTGAAATGCTTCAATCATCAAGAGAATGGACAGACTACATATGGCGAGGTAGCTAGATACCTTACCTAGGCTTCTTTTCTCTGACTAAAAGGGTAAAAAGCTTGTGGTACCCATCTGGTTTCATATTTTGTGCTGAATAAAGACATAATCACTGTTTTCTATACAGTTTTGTTTAATGATTGAAGTAAGAATTCACTCATCTCTAGCTTCATCTCTAGCTTGGTTGCACTTATTAGCTTATAGATCAGTGGCTAGGCTAGCAGTCAGGATTGGTTGTATGATGCATTAGCAAAGGGATATAATGTTGCACCACAGAAGACTGTGGCACAACATTATATCCCTTTGCCAATACGACAAATAACTTATTAAATGCTAGTTTTAGGCTGGATTGCCCTTATAAGTGAAATTATCTTACACTGTAAAAAGTGTCTCGTCAGATCTACCTACAAAATTACTTCATGTGGTAACAAGTAATTGAACTAGGTTTATTCAACTACATTGATTGAAAGAATCGTTCATTCAAAGTTTTATTTAGGTTGAATAAAACTAGTAAATTTACTTGTTACCACATGAAGTAATTTTTTTACGTAGATCTGATGAGCCAATTTTTACAGTGTACATCACTATCACATAATTTGATTTCCTTCAAGCATTATTTTTTAAAATAAGAAAATTTCACTTGATTAGATGATAATATTCTTACCTAATGATAGAAAATATATTTCAGTGCTGTACAAAAAAAGTCTCCAAAATCTCCAAAATAGCAAAGAAGGCAAAAACATTCTTTACTTTTAATGTAAGTTAACGCAAATCGATTTTATTCTAAGCAGTTCTGGTGCATTTCTTTCCTTCCATTCATCATGAAATTTTCACACAATGTAAAGGGCAGCTGCTGTGCTCAAATTATGTAGAAAAATAAATAAATAAAAAATGGAGATACTTTTTTTTCCGACAGTAACTATGTATTACTCGCATTTAAACTTTCATTGCAAGTCAAACTGCCCCGACTGTCCGTGCCAAATCCCATCTGCCGGTGGATCACAGATTTCCTGGCAAACAGGAGAGAGCAGGTGCGGCTAGGAAAACACACGTCAGACCCCCGGACCCTAAGTACTGGAGTTCCATAAGGCTGTGTGTTCTCACCCCTTCTCTTCAGTCTCTACACAAATGACTGTGTCTCTAAGGAACCAGCTGTGGAGATCCTAAAGTTTGCAGATGACACCACTGAGGTGGGCCTAATAGCCAACAGTGATGAGTCGGCTTACAAAAAGGAAGTCGAGCAGCTGGTCTCCTGCTGCAGCAGCAACCACCTGCTGCTAAACATGCAAAACAGTGGAGATGGTGGTGGACTTCAGGCACAACTCCCCCTCCTTACCCCCTTAACTTCAATGGCTTTGTGGTTTCCACTGTTGAGTCACTCAGGTTCCTGAACACCACCATATCCAGGGATCTGAAGTAGGAGAGGAACACGCTCTCCATAGCCGAGACAGCACAGCAGAGAATTTTCTTCCAGATACATCTGAAGAAATTCAACCTGCCACAGAACCTGATGATCCAGTTCTACACAGCCATCATCGAGTCCATTCTCACTTCAACCATAATCATCTGATTTGTTTCCTCCACCTCACAAGAACGAGCCAAACTCCAGCACATAATCAGGACAGCGGAGGTGACCATTGAATATAGTCTGCCAAACACTTCAGGACATTTACAACAGCAGGGTGATGAAGCATGCTGGCAAAATAACAGCTGACCCCTGTCATTCTGGACTCCTCGACCAGCCAGTTCCCTCTGGTAGAAGATTCAGGATCACCAAAACCAGCACAAGCGGACATGCTAACAGCTTTTTCCCCAGAGCTGTAGCTCTCATTAATCACAGTGGACACCACACAATTTAAACATAAACCAATAAACCTCCTTAGTGTATTACAGCACAACATCTGTAACTTAAAGCTGATTTGCTTCGCAGTACTGATGTTAAATTCTTGCAAATGTTCATATCATTCTTAAATATTCTGTATATAATGTTTTATATTATATGCCTACTTAGATCTGTATATGCATAGATATCCATACCTGCATATGTACATGTATTCACATATCTCTTAGCTCCTCTCCATGGCTCTTTATTATTTTTTTATTATTCTGTGTTCTGTTTATTGTGTTTTTATTTCAATTTTCCAATAGTTCAATACTTCTTAACAGCCTGTGTGCTTGTCTGGTTTGGTCAGTATGTTAAATATTAATGGTCTGAAACTATGAAACGGATCAAGAACAGGTTTTGGTGATCTCATAGATTTAACAGAGCAAGAGTAGATCAAGTTAGCAAACTTCTTCATCCCCACACATCTCATTTACAAAAACACTTCTTTTTAAAGGCTCTTTAGGGAAACAAAAGTAGTTCAACAAAAGAGTCTAAGTCCATGACTGGGACTCAAAAATCTAGAAACACACACTTTTTCATTATAAGATCTATTTGAATGCAAATACCATTTCAGCACATAATCATTTTTGAAGGCAGCAGATTTTGCAGTAAAAGTGTATGTTTAGTTACATAATGCCAAGCAATGTCTTGTAGCTAATCCCCCATGAAGCTGTGCCATCAAAAACGAATTACCACTAAAGACAAATTGAAAGTGGTAATTGTTTTAAATGAAGCATCAGAGAGACTCAGAGACAGAGCAGCATTCTCAGTGTAGATACAGCACATTAGACATGACAATCACATTAAAGGTAAACCCGAGCTTTTCTAATTTGCAGGAGTATTTCTTTCCTTCTTTCTTTTTCTTTCACTCTGTCGCTCTCCTTCTCTCTCTCTCTGACATTTGATGCATTTCCTCTCTCTCATTCACTCCTCATTTCTCTTTCTCAGCCTCATCTATAATGTCTACCAGTTCTATGGTGTCTTTAAACTGATTTAGGTCCTCAGCCCGTGTACATAACAAAGCCTTGAACTGACGAGCAAAGGCTCCGAGCAGCAAACAGACAGTTCTTCAAAAGCAGGCAGCCTGAACCTGCGACCTACTTCGGTGGATAATGGACACAGTCTGCATTATTATATCGGCTCCTGGCACACAGACCTATGGTGGGTGCACGGTGGAATAGAAATTGCAGGAACATATTATGATATGGAGAGGAGAGAGAGGCCTTTTCTATTAATGCAGTCTTCTCCTGAATGAACTCTGTGAATGTGGTGTCCTATAATAGGTCCCGAACAGGCCGCACTGTCATAATGAATGCAGCATCCAGCTTGTAATTATGCACATTTTTGCATGAGTGCATAAGTGCATGTGATCTGTTGGCCGAAAAAGTTTGGAGCTGTGTGTGCTGGGGGGCATTGATATTTGTGGTACCGGTTTAATGGCACTGCTCAGCAGAGTAAAAAAAAAAAAAATATATATATATTTATATTGTATATATTGAAAAATATTGTTTTTATTTTTTACTTTGCTCAGTAGTGCCATTAAACCGGTACCAAAACAGCCCCCAACACACACACACACATACACACACACACACAGCTCCAAACTTCCTTTTTCGCCCAACAGATAATCAAATTGGCACACCTAGAAATTCTTAAGAGTGAAATGTAACAGAAATATGTTCCCGTTCATATTTTATGTTTATAAGTTCACCTGAGTTATTAGGAACTCTTAAATGACTTCCTGTTTTACTGGGAATATATATGAGATGAAACACAGGCCAAATTCCCTCAGTCATCCATTACCGTGAGAAAGACCAGCGAAAACAGCAGTGATGTACGACAAAAGGTTGTTGAACTGCACAAATCAGGAAATGGGTGCAAGAAAATAGCTAAACAGTTGAAAATGACAATTTCCACTATCAGGTCAATAATTAAGAATCTTAAGGATGTTAAGGATGTTAAGGGAAGAGGATGTATGTCTATTACTGTCCCCACACACAGTGAGGAGGATGATTCAAATGTACAAAGAATCTCCAAGGATCACAGATGGGGAATTACAGAAATTAGTTGAGTTTTGGGGTCAGAATGTCTCCCAAACCACAATAAAGCACCTCCTATATAACCACAAATTGTTTGGGAGGGTTGCCAGTAGGACGCCTCTGCTGTCAAGAACTAACAACAGTCCTACAAACATTACTGGAACTTTCAGTGGGACTGTATTTTATGGTCAAATGAGACCAAAATAGAGGTTTTTGGAAGGAAACACCAGAGATGAGTTTGGTGTGGACATAAAGATAGGCATGCAGTAAAGTAGCTCATCGCCAAAGTGAAGTATGGTGGTAGATCTGTGATAATGTGGAGCTGTTTTTATTCCAAAGGCCCTGGACAATTTATTAAGATACATGCATTCACAGACTTCATCAAGTACCAGCAGAAATAAAAGCAAAACCTGACTGCCTCAGGCAGAAAGCTTAAACTGGACCATAGTTTGGATCTTCCAGCAGGACAATGATACAAAGCCTCAGTGCCTCAAAATCAACACAAAAATGGTTCACTGACCACAGAATTAAGGTTTTGCCATGGCCACACGGTCATCTCCCCAGAAGCCCATAGAAAACCTGTGGGATGAGCTGTTGAAGGAGAGTTCACAGTGCAGACCAGGGAATCTGAAGGATCTGGAGAGGTCCTGTATCAAGGAATGGACTCAGTAAATTGGCAAGAAATTTGTGCACAAATACAAAACATTAGAAATGTCTTTGCAAGATATTTTGCACATCGCAGTCTTCTGCTGTAACTGTATTGGCAAAGCCAATATTATGATAATGATAAACAGCATATATTATGCAGTCCAACTGTGTACCCTATATCATTAAATACATAGCAAACACTGGGTATATATACTTACATGTGTGTGTGTGTGTGTGTGTGTGTGTGTCTGTGTGTGTGTGCGTGTGTGTGTGGATGTTTACAATAACACTATCTAGTAGATTAATCCCTCCTCCTCATTTCTAAGACAGCAGTAGTGACCCATTCAATCCTCTAATGCATTCCTGGGTAGCGTGGCTGAATGACTGACAGCAGTGAGAAACCCACCACTGATGTATTCCAAGTACTAAAAAAAAGCCCCCCTCAATGACATTTGAATCACCATCCCAGTCTGTCAGGCACGAGGGAGGTGCAGTCACCTTGATGAAGTCAGTATTATTACCGAGGTTACTGTCTGTGAATGCCTGGAAACTGTGTGTGTGCCTGCATGTGTGTGTGTGTATGTGCATGACTTGCTAAAATTGTTGATTTGTTAAGGGAGCTATTACAGCGATTCGACAGGGAGGTGGACTGCTGGCTGAACATAATGGAAATTCAGAGCAATAAATGGTGAAATGAGTGTGTGTGTGTGGGGGGGGATGCAACAGACAACAAATGACAGTTGAACTGACTGTTACCGTCCATTTGCAGCGTCACACCACAGACAAAGATATGAGAGGAGGAGCCCAAACAGTACGGCCTCTACATGGGTTGCTTAAGAAGGAACAGAAACTCAAATAACCCTCAAACTGTTGTGTATAACAATAAAATAAAGCCAAGATAAGGTTTCAGTTATGTTTGAGTTTGATTAACCCTTTAACACTCAGGCTACAAAGCAGTTCTTCTCCTTTGACAACGTGATTTCCCAACGCTGTTGTCAAGTGGAGAATCGTGAGCTAGCCCTTCAGGTCAGGCCATACATGTCAACAAGCAAAAAGTCAAAAATTGAAGAAGTAACCCACCTCTGCAATAATGCTAATTTCTTTCAGCTCCCCTACGGGATTCTAGTAATAGTAAGTCATATTTAGTTGTATAGCATATTTAAAAATCAACTGACATTAAATGCATTACACATGTGAAATCATTAAAGATTAAAATAAAGAAACAATAAATGTAAACTATGTAAACTAAGGTACAGGCTAGAAAAATAAACAGACAAGATAATCAACAAACAAGACTAAAACCAAGGAGGAAAGTGAAGCATAAGACAACAAAGAACGTCTGACAGCACTATGCAAACTGAAATGCACCTGGACATTTTTGGCTATTCCAGATTAAATTTGTAGACATTTCATGTTTAATTTGAAGCGTAATCCGACATATTAACGCACATTTGGCCTTGTGTGTGCTTGTTTTTACAGTCGCTCTTACAATAAACAGCCCTGGCAGTATGTAGTAGGCCTATAATGACTTTTTGCTCATGAAATTGGTCCTACTCAGTGGACTTATGCTAGTCGTTCATCTAACACATTAGGCCTTCAGTCCAGCTCCTGAAGTCCTGATCAATGGAAGAGCACACTTGGTTGTATCTGGCTAAACACTATGAAGAAAAAAATGATCCTGATTGGACAATTTTCCATTTATAGGAATATATTTCTCCATTCAACTTGCCTTTTAATAAAATCAATAATAATCTCAGTGATCCAAATTTCATTTGTTTGTGCATCCTTGCACAAAAAAACCTTCGCAGTTCATCCAACAATAAAGACTACATGGAGCTTCTTTTATACAGTTATAAAAAACACGGTAGCACATAGAAAGCTCCAGTCCCACATACTGATCCATTTTAGAATGGCCAACGTGGTCATGCACGTGCAACAACTACTAGATATAGAGTTATAGGGTATGTTACACAAGTGGTCACTCACAGCAGAAGAGGACGAGGGGACACTGAAGAGAACACACTTACCCTGGGATAATTTAGCCTCAGTGAGGTAATTAGATAGCAATGCAAACTTTGCAATGCAGAAGTGTTTTTGAGAAGTCTGAGCACAAATTTTGTGAATGATTGCCTTGTCTGGCTTTAAGCTTTGGTTTACAACCCTAGTGTACTGCCTTCCTTTTTGCTGTTACTAGCTGTAGCCTTAGGCTGTGATGAGACAGCAGAACAGATTCCACAAAAAATCTGCACCTGAACCTTGAGGAATCTGCCTGTGACAAGTTTTGCAAAGTGCAAAAAGAATGGAGTTGATATTCATGGGTGGCGTTTTTTCAATGGGAAGTTCAACACCATCAAACATGCATGGTCAGACTAAAGAATCTAGCACTGTGCTTCTTTTTGGAGCAGAAAGATGGGGAGAAAAGGTCCAGCAGGTTTAATTCTTCCTGCTCAGCCCATGTGAACATTAGCAATGTTAATCAGTGCCTTGAACACCAAAACTAGCCAGCAAAGAGACACAACATTGTATTTCTACATCAAAGTAAACTACTCACCAAGCTACGGTGGGGAGGGGCACTAGTCGTTTATTTCTCAAGAATTTTTAGCAGCTTCAGTGATAACAATGTGAAGAATGGTACATGCCAGTGAATTAATATTTATCTTCGAGCTGAATATTTTTAAAATAGCAAATAAGAGCAGAACTGTCCGACTGTACAGCCAAGGTGTGAAATACAAGGGGTCATGGGGAGTCTGTGACCCCCTAATTAACCTTTTGGACTCTCTGAATGTTTCAAAATCAAAATTCTTGGGGGTCCCTTAAAATAAACTTATTGTGACATTATGGTGTCTGTTAGAGGAAAATAGATACTCAAATTCAGGGAAAGGTCACTGTTCAGCCTGCTTTAGCCACACAAAAAGCTTCTGTCTTTAGTATTCTTATCCAACGAGAGATTAGGTGCTGTAGCAAATTGGTTAACCCAGTTCGTCCTTCATAGCCTAGCAACTGTAACTATGCCCGGGATATCTCTGAAAAACTTCACAACGTTTTGTAGCTTCTTAGTAAATCTGAAAACTTGCCCAAGTTCCCAAGAGATGGGTGGAAAAAGTGAATTGTTACTCATTTCTCAAAATGAAGACAGAAGAGATCTCAATTCATGTATGACACACTGCATTACCAAACCAGAAAAGAGCATTTCCAAAAGAAGAGCTGTTAAACCAAACATTTTGTTGCCATTGAAGCTAGCATTGGTGCCACTATGGTGAGTGAGTTAGCAGCCAGTCAGTGCTGGAGTAGCCAGCCAACATGGCCCCCCCGAATACCAGGAGGTATTTCTCACACTGTTTATTTTCAGAGAGTGTCCATGGTGGAAAAATCTGCAATCCATGGCACCAAAAACATGTTTTGCGACGGAACAAGCAGAGCCCGCTGAATCCATGTTCCGCCCTACACTGTACACTGAACCTGAAATAAAGGTTTTGTGCAGATACATTTTTCATTCATCAAGGTACAAACAATGTAAATGTTCCCTCAAAGGTACAACAGTGGATTTAAGGTCCAACTGTGAACCTTAAATAAGTCTTTCAAGGTGAAAAGTATGTATTTGTCCCTCTTCATAACCTAATATTTTAAAACAGAGCAATAACATAAAAAAGCCTGGAGACGGGACGGGGTGTGTGGAGTCAATACAACTTAGAAAATATAATTTCAATGGATTATGGTACAATTATGTTCCCTGACTAAAGGTACTGAGATGTATCCTTGAGAGGACCACCCCAGTGACAAGAGGAGTACTGCCCCAGTGACAGTTTCATATCTTCATTTCTGAGAGTGTAGGATATAATGGCATTTTGGGAGGAATACGCTCTGCTGTCTGAACGCAGCCTTTAGCTTGCTGGCTAGCAGGCTAGCAAAATAATGTAAGGAAGTTGTATCAATTGTCATGTATAACTGATGGATCTGTCTGCTACAAATCAGAGTTTGAACATAGCAAATGGTATGTTATAATTTCGAAATGTTAAGGACAATGACAAAGTTGGATAAAATAGGATTATTAAGAACATTTCACATGTCAATGCACTCCTATAAACTGCTCCAGTTGTACAATATTCAAACCACCATCCATAAAATCAACTAATACTATATCTAATTTTGAACATGTCCATCAATGATTACTTGTACTGGGAAACATTTCCTAATAACCCAAAAGAACAGTTTGCTTCCACATAGGCCATTCTAAGAAGCTTGTTCACAACTGTCATTACACGTCTAAAATTTTCCTAATGTTTATGGCAGAGAGTACAAAGGTCTTCAACAAACTCCAACATGTTAATGAGCTTAATTAAAGATTAAGCCGGTGAGGCTTAGGGACTTCTCTGTGATAAAACAAGGTCTTTATTCCAGGTAAAGATAAGGGAGATTCCCACTCTCACCTCCAATTAGGAATTACTTTACGTCCTCAAACAGAGAAAAAGACATGTTAAACATTTTACTGTTTCAGAGGTTTAGGGCATGATTTACTGCACGTAAATTAGAAAACATGACAGCGCAGCTATAAAGAAACTGTATAAAAATCCCACAGCAGTTCCGTTCTATAAACATCAAAGATGAAACTGCATATTAGTGTTATGTTGTTGCAGCTCTACCGTGTTATATGGTTTGTTGTGTCAGTGCCGTGTTATAAATTACTTTATAACTTTATAGGAACATTGAGGAACGGCTTTATTTTCATAATGCCTGGTGCTTTCTCTACGGCATTTACATGGAAGATGGAGAAATGGTCAGTGAGAGGGATGGGAGGAAAGACCACTCAAATTTGCCATGCTACTGTACAGCAAGTGAATCATTTCATTCCACCCAATAATATATGCAGTATGTTATTCCGTCCCACATGTATGTTTACTGCGCTGTCTGTTACTCGAATGTCCTTGGGTGGCCATGGTGCTGTTTCAGCAATTTCTGTATGAATCTTTAATGTAAGCTACCCTATTTCTAATGACTCAACAGTAACACTGTTATGGCTTTGCTGTCATTCCATAATGCTAATGTCCAAGGCATTTCAAACAGACTACTACATTTTTCCCCATGGTGTTCTTTATCCTCTACCAGAACACTGGACAAAAGTCAATTATGACTGGAAAAAGTGCACACGGAATGCTAAGCTTTGGCAACATTAGCCACTGGACACAGTCAGACCTTTACTTGGAACAGTAGATAATCATATGATGAAGGCAAAGGCAATGCCATAATACATAGGTAATATTTTAAGGCATTGAGTTTGAGTAGACAGTCTTAGTTCTTGAACAGCTACCTTAAATATGCTGCATACTAATGTCTTATTATGGCCAAATTTTAAGGCAGTGTTATATGTAGGCCGATCTTTAATTGATATGGGACAGCAAGTTTTCTTGAACAGTTTCAATCATTATAGCTGACAGAGACAATGCAAGTAATCTTCCAGATACCATGCGAATGTGGGCCACTTCTGGCCGAGATACAGCACTGCTGGCCCACTGTCAGCACTGGCAACCTGCATGTGAGCCAAAGGTGGCCCACATATCGAAGACGTGGATTTGGCCCACTTCTGGCAGCTTCAATTGTATGTTTTTTCAACTAATGTATGTAGTGTTACTTGTCTGTTCAAATGCAAAATATTTTACAATTTTAGGAATGTACAGTACTGTGCAAAATTCAAAGATCTTCTCACAGAGGAAGGATGGACATAAGCACCTGTGAATTTTTAAGTTCTGAAGCAAGAAGTTTAATTTTCTCTTTCCTCTCAAAGATGAAAGCTTTATCTGATGGTGACAGTTTTGGTGGTCTACCAGGTCTTGCATGATTGTTAGAAGCCCCCTTTTCTCTATAATTTTTTATGACTTTTCCAATTCCAGTTTTGGAAACTTTTTTTTTTTTTT
>JAILXH010249360.1:21489-32597 GCA_023558415.1 Piaractus mesopotamicus
ATTTCATCATCCAATGTTGATGGGGCAAGGAAAAGAGAAGAATTAGTAAAGCAACAAGTTATTGGGTGTTAGTGGTAGAAACTTCTTCCCAGTAGCCTTCATATGTGTTGATTATGAAATACTTTTAATGTCTACTTCAACTATGGTTCATGAGGTGGAATATGAGACTTGTGCTTGTCTATTAATTTTCTAGACTGGAAGTTGTTTTCTTTGGAATTTGACTTTGTTTATTGTTGTGGAGTTAGGAATGTTTTTGGATTTTTGGTTTATTTGAAAGCTAAGTTAGGTCATTTACAGAGGAAAGTTTGTGTTTGCTTTGGGTTATCTGCCAAATACCAATACTGGGGATGCCGTGACACTATAGAATCATGCTTGTTGTGACCATAATGTAGACAGTACACAATATCAATAAATCTGTTTTTCATTGTGTGTTAACCAGGAGTAGGACTAGTTTTCCTTTGAGGAGTTTAACTGCTTGCCAGTGCTATTTAATATTTGTCATGCTACCTTCGTTCAGTTTGTTTATCTTTTATGAGCTATTGTCTTTCTTTGTGTATGTCTTGCATTGCATTTTTATTACCAATTGCTTTACTATTAAATTTTAATGTTTTACCCATTGTGTGCATGTCTTGTCTCACAAGTTCCAATAAGTACTTTATTAAATTTGAATGAGTTTGCTTACTGTATTTGTGATGACCATTAAGTGTATCTCATTCTGAGACTACTTCATCCTGTTGGCCATCTTGTCAGTATTTAGGCCTTCAGCGGAATCTTTTTATGTCACCTCATCACGTTGCTAGAACAATCCTCTAAATTCAACACTGCTTAAAATTAAAGATTTTCTTTAATGTTTTGACTGATAGGATTGATGGCAAAACTACCATCATAAAACAATGAGGCACAACAACAGGTGTCTGGGAAATAGGTTGGGTCTGACACACACCATCTCACCCATAAAAGACATAGGCCAACAGCACATGCACAAACACCACTACACAACACCAGTAGGTAACCCAGGTTGAAATTGGTACCAATAATACTTACACAAAAATAAGAAGTTTATTTATGTTCCTCAAAAAAGAACTAAAGAAATATTCAGTGAGACAGTAACATTTGTCCTACTGCAGCTTTGAGATGAGCACAGTGAAATTACATTAAGCATAAACGCAAACAATAGCTTTAATTATCCATGTGTTTCCAAGTGATGGTAAATGTGAGGTACTTCACAATGTCTTTCCTTTAGCTTTTAACTGAAATTGAAAATACTAATATAAAATTGTCCTCATGAGTCAGTCTTCCCATAATAACGCTGTATAGAAACAGTACATAAGAATAAACCTCTCTCCATAAGAACCACAGGCTCTTTCAAGTGCCTTACATGTGTAGGTCCTGGGCTGATGCATGCAACTTTTCCTCCAAGATAATCTAGTAATCTGCTACATTCATCTTGCCATTAATTTTCACCAAATGGTGAACAGAGATCCAGCTCCATGCTTCATACTGGGGATTGTTTTATTTCTGTTCATGGCTCTTGTTATCTGCTCTGTAAACATAATGTGTATGGTTAGGACCATAAAGTCTCATCAAACTACTTTTATTCTGGAGGTCTTGAGGTTTCTAGATGCTGTTTGTCATGCTGCGAACAGGGTGTTTTTTGTACAGGCACGAAATGTCTTTTTTCCGGGTAAGTCTACCATACAGCCCAAATTATGTTTGAGTATCTTCTTATTTTACGTTCTGAAACGGCCACACCTTGGAGACTTTTTTCTGGGTAGATGTCTCAGAAATCTTTCTTGGTCTACCTGATCTTGACTTGGTATCCACAGAACAGCTAGTTTCCCACTTCTTTCTCAGTCTTTGAAAAGTATTGAATCACATTTTCACAACTTTTTATAACCTCTTCCTTTTTCTCACAGATCCTATGACAGACTTTTACATTTCTCATTGTTGGTATGCTGCAAATTTACTGCTGGCAGAGTTATCACACAGGTTCAGCTTCTTCACCTTCACAGTGATCTCAGCGTACCTGAGAGGGTATTTACAGGCCCAACATACAATGTAAACTTTATACATATTAAAAATTTATGGACACCTCTGAATGTGATTTCAGTGGTTATTATAGTTAACACCTGTACATTTAAGGTATTTAGAATCAGCCATTGGTCACCTGTTAAACCATTAGGATCCTTTACACTGTGATATCAACCTTTAAAAAAGACAAAACACATTACAGAACCATCAGGAACCAAAAGAAACACTTAAAGGTTTCTATGTTATTTTACCCGGTTGCTCCGGTAACGAGAGCCGCTTCTCAACCAGCCAATCAGCTGTGGAGGAGGCTAATGTGAGCTTAGCTGTGATTTTGGGTGATAATAATGTTTTTTCTAGTTGGGTTGGAGAAGGTCAGAGATGTGTAGATGTGTAGACATGTAATTGAATAAATGTGGTAACATTCATTCAATTACAGAGGGATTTGTACTTTCCTGAGCGTTTTAATATTAGTGAGCTAATGAATTTTCGTTTTCTTCAATTTGATTTTCGTCATTAACATTTAATTCCATTTTCCTTTTTTTGGGTTTAATCTTTTGTAGTGTTGGTTCAGCTCCTGTTCTGCTTTATTGTTTCTCACACATCTCACATTTTACACATTTTATTTTGGAGAAATATAAGTACCCAGTTCCTACTGCTACTGCTTTTTTTTACAAGGCTATATTGAATAATTCTTCAGTCATTATTTCGTTGAAATGTAAATGGGTTTAAATTTGGGAGAGGGGGTAACTGATTCACTGAGTCACTGAGGGGATCAATGTGTAAATAGAGGTGGTGTTGAGTTTAGGTGGATGTCTTTGGTTTAGCTTGGGTAAGGGGATTGTCAGTGAACAGCTAGTGGATTTAGATTTAGTACTAGGAGAGGTTTTAGCAGTTTATAGAGCAAAACCATTAGATAAACTACAGTGTGTGATCGAAGGTTTTAAGAGAAGCAGAGTCTTTAAATCCGGTAACGAGAGCCGCTTCTCAACCAGCCTAACAGCGGACTGCTCTAATGAACTTCTAGCCAATCGTAGCACAGGAGGCGGGGTTTGTGGAATTTGAAAAATAATGCCCCAGATCCACAGTGACGACGTCGTTGCAGTGTGAGTTCCATGCAGTCCAGTTGGAGGCGCTAGTTCTATAACTGTGGTTCGAAGAAGAAGAGGAACAAGAAGAGCAGATATGTGTTATTAAAGAGAGGAACAGCAGCTGATCTACTGAAGGTAAAGAGCTGTTTTTCATTTTTCCCCCCCAATGTTTACACTGTTTTACTGAAACTCGTGGAGAAATGTCCTCTTTTTGGTAAATAAGAAGTAAAAGTGTGAAATGTTTGGGCTAACGTAGAAGCTGCCTTCACCCAGACTGAGCTGTGGAAGAGGCTAATGTGAGCTTAGCTGTGATTTTGGGTGATAATAATGTTTTTCTAGTTTGGTTGAGGAAGGTCAAAGATGTGTAGAAGAAACTGGTGACATTCATTCAATTACATGTAAAAAAGATTTTGAGGGATTTGTACTTTCCTGAGTGTTTTTAAGTACGAACATTTTACTAAGCATATAATATACTAAATATATTAGTGAGTTAATACATTTTTCGATTTTCATTTATTTCCATTTTCCTGTTTTTGGGTTTAATCTTTTGTAGTGTTGGTTCAGCTCCTGTTCTGCTTTATTGTTTCTCACTTTTTACACATTTTATTTTAGAGGAATTTAAGAAAAGTACCCAGTTTCTACTGCTACTGCTTATTTACAAGGCTATATTGAATAATTCTTGAGTCATTATTTCATTGAAATGTAAATGGGTTTAAGTTTGGGAGAGGGGGTCACTGATTCAGTTTGGGTGGGGGTTGTTGGTTAAGTGTGAATAGGGGTGGTGTTGAGTTTACGTTAATGCCACTGGTTCAGCTTGGGTAAGGGGATTGTCAGTGAACAGCTAGTGGATTTAGATTTAGTACTAGGAGAGGTTTTAGCAATTTGTAGTTTATCTAATGGTTTTGCTCTATAGTGTGTGATCGAAGGCTTTCAGAAGAGCAGAGTCTTTGAATGCAGCCACATATTGTCTATTATTCCCTTCCTTTTATGGTACAAGAGGATTTCCTTTATCATTTTTACATGGTTATGGCCCTGATAGCCATAGATTCAACTTTTCAAATGCAGCAAGAGTGAAAATGAAATTGCCCCACCATTTTCCATTTCCTAGAAGAATGCAGGTTTTGAGGTTGGAGAGCCAGGAGCCAACGAGTTTCTCTGCAAATCATGCAGTTCGCTTTATTTTAGGTTTGATGAGCAGCAGTGCAGAGCCAACCCAGACAGAGGTGGATATATTTTGTAATGGAGCTCTGCAACTGTACCAGCAGTGCATCAGGCAGCCCAAACCTTTTACCCAATCATTAGTCAAATGTAGGCGGGTGAGGGTAATCGACGGAAGTCCAGGCAATTGTATTCTGCTTGCTATAAACAAACGTGCCGCAATGACGTAAACACTGCTTTTTGCTCTCGTTGTGCTGTCTAATATGCGCAAGAGAGATAAAAGGTTCAGACAAACCGCACGGAGTGGAGACTGAACGCTGAATTAACAAGTGTACTCTCACTTGCACATTTTGATATCACTATTTAAGTCACTAGTCACTATTTAAATATTGTGAACGTCACAGTTCTTGGTTCGAATAAAGTTGTGAGAAATGTGAGCATCTTAGGTCCTGAGGGTGGGGCAGAAGATCTTTGTTTTTGATTTTTTGAATAAAAGATGTGTGGCTGGTTTGTGTGTGGAGGGTATGCAATATTTTGAGGCCTGGAGTCTGCTTCAGATAGAGGAACATTGCGTGGTCTCCCCTCTCAGACAAAGGAACAGTCATTTGAGAAGCAGTTCTGTTGCAGTTTATCCCTATTTGCGTTTGACAGCCACCACTGCACATTTAGTCCTTTCATATGGTCAGAACCATGTGGATAGTTTCACTCACTGAATAGAGAACCACTGTTTGTTGTAAATGTTAGACAGTCTTTTTTTGTGATGCAAGTTTGCTTGCCAGGACTCAGAAATGAAATATATAAAATGAATTGATTTGCATCCAGCAGAACCAGCATGGGACTTGCTTTAACATTTCCCAAAGGTTCATCTTTGGCCCTTTTTTCATGAAGCTAAAGAGTGATTGCAGAGCTGGGACAACAGATTGTTGTGATTTTTATTAACAAAAACACAACTCTAATCAGAAAAAAACAAATCAAACTTACAAATAAAAAAAGTCTCACCATTCCATTCGATTGGGTCGGCTTGCAGTCAGTCAATAGATAGCATAGCATAACTATGTCCCTGTATGGAACGAAAAAATAATGTTAACTGAGCCAAGATTTCACATTAGGTTTTGTATCTTGTTAGAGATGTGCTTAGTTAAGGATGATTTTTATGAAGTTTTTGTTCCTAGCAAAAAACTTGTTTCCATTTTTTGTTTTTATCCGTTCAACTAGTTTGGAGCCCTTCTCCCCACCGAAGCTAATATTAAAGTGGCTGTATTTTATCTCTCAGTAATGTAAATACAGTTACACTTTCGTACACTAGAATTACACCATTTCTTTACCAACAATTCACTACGATTTAAGTTGTTAAAACATTAAGTACTAAAATAGTAAGGATTAAAAATACTAAATACTTAAAAATATTAAATACTTAGATACTGTAAAACAACTGTGCAAAGCTGATGCTAAGATGACGGTTTTTGTCTAGCGCTAAAACATGTTCTTCAAATATTTCAAGAAATGTTTTAGGTAGTATCGTAAAGCATACAGTTAGAAGCACTTACATGTGAATGTGAGTCTGTGTTCCAGGAGTTGATCTTATCATGTCTTCTGCTGCTCCTGTTTGGTTGGACCGACCTCCTGTTCCTGATTGGCTAATTTACATTCACCATTTTTTATAAAAGCTGTACCAAATGGTTCGGCCTCCAGACTGCTGGCTTGTTACTTGTTTGTTTGTGATTGTTTGCTAGTCACTTTTGGTTGTTAAGTATGTCTGAGCCTTTGCCTGTACATTGTACATGCTGTGGGTAACTGGGGAGCAGGGAGCTTGATGCTATTTATTTGTTTGACATTTTCTACTGTTATCATTAGGGAGGAATGTAGGGAATCTTCATTGTTCATTCTTTCATTTTGCCAAATGTTTTCATTCAGATTTAGTTTCATTTGGCATGTCCAAACTCTTCAGCCAAGGAATCAAGTAGTGAGGCATTAGACTTGATCACGTTTCCAGTGCATAAAGTCCTGAATCAAGAGAGTTTCACTTTGATCACTTAAGGTTGGAGATCACGTTCTTTTTTTATTGCCTTTGTAAGATTCAGATTTTTCATGTTTTCAGTTTTCTATTTGTGATTCAGTCGGAGTTGAGTGACATATTGTTTGAAAGACCTCAGATGAGGAAAAAAAGTTTGTCATGTAACCTCATCCAAGTTTAACTTTGTTTAGGCATTCTTTTCAACTTGAAAAAAAATCGACATTTTACAGCGTAATGTGTTTAGGTCTTTGTAATGTCATTACATACAGTAGTGTGCCTATACTGTGATTGTATTTAGAACATTCTGTTCTGCCTAGTTTTGTTTATACCTCAACAGCTGGTAATAATTTGGGATAATAGCTAGTTCATCAAATGCAGACTTCACATAAAAGTTCAGGTTTCTTTTAAAGATGTAAATTGGACAACAAATGATTGCTTACATATGACAGAGATTGCTTCATTTTAGACAGCTGCACCAGCAGTAAACAGAACTAACTCTTACAGCATCCTCATAAGGTTTTCAGGTTGAAAAGACATTCATAGGAATAAGAATATTATTTGTCGTATATAAAAACCACTGCTATTGAGTTGTTTAATTTTTGACTATTGTGTTGCACTGGCACTTATGTTTGTTTTGCATTGTTCTCTTCCAGAAAGGATTAACCTGCAAAAGGAGGTCTTCTTCTGCTTCTAGTGTCCACTTTCCTACATAGTTGTAATTTACCTGCACAAATACATCAAAAAAGTGCCACCCAACTAACTACATTATATTGCTAATGTTAGAAAAGATTATATGTGAGGATATGGTGTCCAGAAGCTCCAGGACTCGTAAAACATCCTCTGCTGCTCTCAGGACAAAGACACCTCACAAACGAACACAAAAGATTGAAGATGAAAAAGGAACACACTACTGTTCACAGTGTGGAAAGAGTTTTACTTTAAAGACATATCTCCAAAGACATGAGCGCATTCACACTGGAGAGAAACCCTTTTCCTGTTCACAGTGTGGAAAGAATTTTACTTTGAAGACATATCTCCAAAGACATGAGCGCATTCACACAGGAGAGAAACCGTATCACTGCTCAGAGTGTGGAAAGAGTTTTACTGCACAGCGTAGTCTCCAAATGCACCAGCGCATTCACACAGGAGAGAAACCGTATCACTGCTCAGTGTGTGGAAAGAGTTTTAGTACACAGAGGTATCTCCAAATACACCAGCGCATTCACACAGGAGAGAAGCCATATCATTGCTCAGAGTGTGAAAAGAGTTATAAAGAAAAAGCTTCCCTCATGAAACACCAGCGCATTCACACAGGAGAGAAACCATATCATTGTGCAGAGTGTGGACAAAGTTTTAGAGAAAGTCGTGCCCTCAAGAAACACCAACGCATTCATACAGGAGAAAAAACGAATCACAGCTCAGAGTGTGGAAAGCATTTTAATACAAAGAATAATCTCGAAGTACACCAGCTCATTCACTCAAGAGAACAACAGTGTTACTGTTCAGACTGTGGAAAGAGTTTTATTACACAGAGTCATCTCCAAACACACCAGCGCATTCACACAGGAGAGAAACTGTATCAATGCTCAGAGTGTGGAAAGAGTTTTGGTTGGAGTAGTAATCTTCGACAACACCGGCGCATTCACACAGGCAAAAAACCCTATCACTGCTCAGAGTGTGGAAAGAATTTTAGTAGAAAATCACATCTCCAAAGTCACCAGCTTATTCATACAGGAGTGAAACCATATCACTGCTCAGAGTGTGGAAAGAGTTTTACTCAACTAAATATTCTCGTATCACACCAGCGCACTCACACAGGAGAGAAACCGTATCAATGCTCAGAGTGTGGAAAGAGTTTTAGGTTAAAGTGTCAACTCCAAAGACACCAACTCATTCATAAGGATGAGAAACCGTATCACTGCTCAGAGTGTGGAAAGAGTTTTAATGCAAAGAATAATCTCGAAGTACACCAGCGCATTCACTCAAGAGAACAACTGTGTTACTGTTCAGACTGTGGAAAGAGTTTTACTACACAGACTAGTCTCCAAAGACACCAGCGCATTCACACAGGAGAGAAACCGTATCACTGCTCAGAGTGTGGAAAGAGTTTTGTTCAGAATGGTAATCTTCAGCAACACCAGCGCATTCACACAGGCAAAAAACCCTATCACTGCTCAGAGTGTGGAAAGAATTTTAGTAGAAAATCATATCTCCAAAGTCACCAGCTTATTCATACAGGAGAGAAACCATATCACTGCTCAGAGTGTGGAAAGAGTTTTACTCAACTAAATATTCTCGTATCACACCAGCGCACTCACACAGGAGAGAAGCTGTATCATTGCTCAGAGTGTGAAAAGAGTTATAAAGAAAAAGCTTCCCTCATGAACCACCAGCGCATTCACACAGGCGAGAAACCATATCATTGTGCAGAGTGTGGACAAAGTTTTAGAGAAAGTCGTACCCTCAAGAAACACCAACGCATTCATACAGGAGAAAAAACGAATCACTGCTCAGAGTGTGGGAAACGCTTCAGAAATTCCAAAACACATAAATGCCGTAAGAGGTAAAAATGTGCATGTCTAATTTAACATGATTTTTTTTTTAAATTTATCTTGATTGGGAAGACTTTGTTTTGGTTGACTGAAGAGAAAATGTGTATCTCTATGATTTGTATGTTTTTCTCTGCCCTGTGTAGAGAGGAGAATTGAGCACTGAAGAGACCTGTTTGATCTGTTACCATCTTTGTAAGAAGGTATTTGTAAGTATTCAAAGTAAGCATTTTAAGAGTGTTCTTAAATCTTCCTTTAATGTTACAGGAGTTGAACAAAGTCTAAAGTGGTATTTAAATGTATTTTAAAGCTAGATTATTATTACATTTTGCTTTGAATATCAAATTTTGGTCACACTTTATTTGAATGGACCCTTGTAGATGATCTATGGCTACTTAAATTATTAAGAGAGGCAGGTTCTAGAGAATGCCAGTCAACCTTTTTAGATTAAGTAGTATGAGATCTGTTTTTTATTAACTGTGATGATGACAGAGGTCTTGAAACAAGCTGGTACAACACATTGAGCCATCTCATCCTTGTGCATCATGAGGGAAGTGGACCTGAAATAAGGTAGACTTACCACAGTCGTGGAGATATTTAAGAAGATTAAAGAGTAAACTCCTTTTTCTGTATTTCTGATGTTTGACCATGAATGTCGTTACACCCAACATGGATGATCATTTTGAGAACTTGTGGATACTTAAGATACCTGTAAGGAGGTCAAAAATGTCATTTACCTTAGCATCTAGAAAAGAATGGGTTAAAACAAAACATAACCGTTTCTGATGACAGAGTTGCCAATTAACAGTACAGATGGATGAAATCCTGGGGTCAGAAATTCATGGGTTGATTGGCTGCAGTCAGTTTTCTGTTTAGAATGTAACATAGTGAGGAAAAAGAGAGACATACACCAGTGTGTTTTTACAGGGGACCTATTATGCTTTTCTCATTTTCTCCTTTTCCTTTAGTGTTTTGTAGCGTTTTGTGCATGTGAATGATTTGCAAAGTCTCAAAGCCCAACATACAAAGCCCTCTCCAGATGTAGTAATTCTTCCTGGTTTGCTCCTTGTCATTGGAGTTTGGAGTATCATCATACTTGGATCAAAAGAGCTCTCTGAGGCCTTTAAGGAAGGTTGTAAATGTCTGTAAGTCTGGGAAGGGGTTTGAGAAATGTTTCCAAAATATTAGAAATTAATCATCCCTCTGCCCTAGAAGATCATCTACATAAGCCACTGCCAGCATGTTCAGACCAACCAGCCTCTGGAAATTTAACCCAAGAGCAGACTATATGATGCTAAAAAAGAAAAGTATTCAAGAACTCCAAAATTTCATCACAGTATCTGCAAGTAGTTTTTGCCAGTGTGCACATTGGAGTACATGTATTTACCATCAGAATCAGACTGCACAAATTTGACTTACATGGGAGGAACCAAGCTTACAGAATGAAACCACTCTGCGCTGAAGTGTGTAGACTTTACAGTTGCCCAAGTGCTCAGTCAACGTTAGGGTTAATTGATGTGTTTAGAATAAGATGTTCAACAAGACAGTTGTGTGTGATATCTGGATGTTCACATATTTTTAACCATGTATTGAAGATCAGATGAAGGGATTTTTAGCCAGTGCACTAGTCAAAGGTCAGGAAGCAAATGATCCTCACATGGTCAGCTGTCACTGAAGGCTGAAGGTTCATGATGTTTCACTGATGGATTATTACGTACCTTCTCAAAGCTCAATGCTGGCATTTTTTTATCCCATTATTATGTTTGTGACATCTGCTGTATATTTGTGACTTTGCTATTAAATCTCTTTCTTTTCTCTGTTTTGCTATTTTAGGTGTTTGCTGTGTTATGAATTTACAGCCTGTGCGGTCCTCTTGATTTCCTCACATTGGTCTTCACCCGGTGTTGATGGGGCAAGGAAAAGAGAAGAATAACAACAGATTAGTAAAGCAACAAGTTACTGGGTGTTAGTGCTAGAAACCTCTTCCCAGTAGCCTTCATATGTGTTGATGATAAAATACTTTTAATGTCTACCTCAAGTATGGTACATGAGGTGGAATATGAGACTTGTGCTTGTCTATCAGTTTTCTAGACTGGAAGTTGTTTTCTTTGGAATTTTTTTTTTTGTTTATTGTTGTGGAGTTAGGAATATTTTTGGATCTTAGGTTTATTTTGTTTATTTGAAAGCTAAGTTAGGTCATTTGTGGAGGGAAGTTTGTGTTTGCTTTGGGTTATCTGCCAAATACTAATACTGGGTACCTTCTTTTTT
>JAILXH010249522.1:10594-24454 GCA_023558415.1 Piaractus mesopotamicus
AACAATAAGAATATAAAATGATTGATTGATGCAGTTTAAAAGCTACCTGCCATCTATCAGTTTTGGCTTCTTTTACTGGTGTTTTTGAACACACACACACACATACACACATTTTCTAAACCGCTTATTCTTCTGGGTCACTGGGGGAGCTGGAGCCTATCCCAGCTGTCTTTCGTCGGAAGGCAGGAAACACCCTGGATAGGTTGCCAGTCCATCGCAGGGCTTTTTGAACACCACTGGAGCAAAAAATAAAGTCTTTTAATTGTATAGGCTGTTGTATATTGATATTTGATTACTTCATGGTGGTGGAGTGTTTGTTTCCTCCGGCATCATTAAAATTGCATTGACATCTGACATTTTGGTATATTAACCTTGATTACATTATATATTGTGGTTAAGATACCAATTTTTTGTGTACAGATTCGGCCTGTATTTCTTCGATAGAAGTAAGCAGAAGGTGATGTTCAGTTCAGAAACTGCTATAAAGACTGAAGAGCATGAAACCAATTAATCCTTGGAGGTTAATGACTTCTCACTTAGTAATAATATAAAACAAGACATACATATCAGTGCTTCTTCGACAGGATTTTTACAGATAATGATAAATCTGTTGAACCAATCAATTTACTGATCAGTACCTAATTTTAATGAAATTATAGAATATTGTGCAATATTATAGTATTTACACAAACAGCAAAACAGTACTCAAGTACTATAATTAGATGGAAATACACCACAGTACTAGACAGAAATGTGCACTACAATCTCTGCAAATCCATTTCAATTTTCAGTGTGGTAAACCATTCTAACAGACAAACTCTACATAGCTACACCTCCCCATGATCAGACGTTTTGTAGGCAGTACACATTTTGCATTGCCAACTTCTTCCTCCTCTTCTGCCAATTTTCACAATCATGCAGGTATGTTTTGTTTTTTTTGTGGTGTTTCAAGCTGCTACGTAAATTAGTTCATTATGCTTATAGACTGCCAAAGCTTTTTACTGCATACATTGGTAACTCGGTTGCATATTCAGATAAAACCGTCACCAATGAGAAAGCTAAATCAAACGTGTCTAGACACAGTAGGCCTATTTCATGCGTTTCAGAGTGAATTTTCATTACTATTTCATTATTTTTCATTTCATCTGCAATTTTTCTCAAAAGGCAACTGGCTAGCTTAATATAGATACAGAAATATAAGTAGATAGATCTAAAGAGATAAATAAATCGTCTGAAAACTGCTTTTAGTCATTTTTTCAATCACATGATGAAATCCATGAGACTCATTGTAGCACGGGATGTGCTACCCCGGGCTCAAGGAGGACGCTGCAGGCAGGGTTCATGTTTGCAGCAGCCATATTTTATTCGCTCCAAACCCCACACTCGCGGCTCTCTCCCCGAATTATCTGGAACAACTATCTTACAACTGACGTGCATTAGTGAATAGAGAAAAAAGAAATCAGCCTGTCATTGGACAGAATTATTTAGATTAACCAATAATAACCAAGGATCACTGTTAGAGGCCTACCTGAATAACAAATGAGAAACAGATCTATAAAAATCAGCGGCTAGTATTCGAAGTGCATCGCAGTGAAAATGAAAGTTATATCCATGAACACCAATGACTGCTATTAGAAGCCGATCATGATGATACATTAGTATCAATATGTGAAGAGCTCAGTGTATTGTGAGGCAGGTAAAGCAATGTCTGACTGAATTGTTCTAGTTTAAGTCTTTGTAGGCACAAGTATCATCAGAAGGGTGAGTGAAGCATTCAGGCGAGGCATTCTGCACAGCGGGAAAAAGAATGGACATGCAGGAAGCTCCACAGTCCAAGGACAGCATTGGGTCTGGACAGGATGGGCAGTTGTTCAGCTCAGTAAAGAATATCCAATAGGCCAGTATGAGGTAATCATGTTCACCTATAATGCTCTTTATTTTAGGACTGAGATAAGACCCCCTTGTTCAGTATGAGCTGATGGGAGAAAATGGATTTAAAGCTAAAGCACTTACTCACTCCTAATAGAGTAAGAATTCCTCTGACACTGGCTGAGTGCGTAGGACAACTCAATAGACCCCCACTTTCACAAACGCTTTCAAATAAGAGCGACACAAAATTTGCCAGGTGTTTGGTTAATTTACAAGCATGGATAATGCTCATGTCGTCTCTTATTTCTTCTCCTCTGATTCTGCTGTCATACCCACACATGGAGAACAAACGCACTCAGACACGGTGTCGACCATTACACAATTTAGTTTTAATTGCCCAACCACAGACACATTCCAGTTAATACACCGAAAGCTCAGGCTCGTTCAAAATACCACTATCAAAACTCCAAACTGACAAGGCTATTCGGAGAGCCGCTATCAAGATTAGAGCAGATTCGCGCATCAAAGCTGCTTCGCCGTGGGTTTTCATCCGTAGAAAACACTACAGGATGGTTGGGTCCTGCTAAACCAGCCACAGTAAGTAGACTGAGCATATCCAGAGTGATTACATGGCATTTCTTGCTTATATTAGCTTTTTCACACCTATTATTTATAAAGTCGTTTAGTGAAAGAAAGTAACTGCAAGCGTAACAAAGGTGTAGATGCAGCCTGAATTCACAGCAAGCATCCTCAACTAAGTCGTCCTCGTCTGCTGCCCATTTTGCGGGGGAGAGGATAATTGATGTCTCAGAGGCATTGTAGGTGTTCATAAATAAAAGAAAAGCAGGAATGTCCTGGTATTAGATGTGGCTCAGACAGAATATGAAATCAATGCAAATAGAAGATCGAGGACTGGATGCAGCACTGACCTTTCAACCCCCTCCAATAAATACTGCACAGCAGGCAAAGCAGTGCAGGTAATGCTCCTCTCCTCTAAGAGGGCAGCACCAGCACTAAAGATAAGAGTCATATTCATCAGACTCAGCACCATTTAAAAACACAAAGCTGTGAAAGCGGTGAAACGTAACACCTTTTACAGGAAAGTGATTTATCGGCGGGAAATTGCTTGACGGGAGGCCCGCAGTAAAGCGGGTGTCGTTCTCTGGCACTTTTTCCGGACTCGGCCGTCCCACTGCTCCGAACGCTGGTGGTCTGTGTGTGTGCTGGCGGCGCCTGGAGCTGGCCACGTTTGATAGCGGGCGATAAATTACCCAACTGTAAAAACACAGTGAGGGGAGACGGGTGTAAAACACCGACGCCAAAAGCTCTCTCTTGAGGCTCGAGAGGTTTTAATGCGCTCCTGGTGGAAAAATTTGTCAAAGGAAGAACCCTTTTTTGTGTGAGCTAATGCATCTCCAGTAAGGACACATTTAACAATGGGTGGCGTTTTTGGAAAAAAGTACCTTGGCATTTCTGCTCATTTTTGCTAACATGATTTGTAGCTTAATTTTAAAGGTGCTACAGTATGTGCAGCTCTTTTGGAGTATGCCATGGTGATGAAGACTTGGACCGGTCAGAACTCAAAGTCACACAGGTATAAAACATAAGCCACACTACGATGCCAAATGTCAGTAGGATTAAAACTGACTAAAACAGACAGTTGTTGACTGTGAACTGTCAGTTATAACTGTCAGTTTCTTAAAAGCAAACACCACATTGTCTAAATATTTTAGTGCTGAGGAGCTTACCAGCATTCTTAGGGTTGTTATAGACTGAACACAATGCTAATAAATGGCATTAAAATGTTAAATGTTCAGCCACAATATTTAACATGAAAACTACAGACAACAAACAGGATTGTGCCATTTTGCATGGGCAGCGAAAAAAAAAAAGAAAAAATATCCTTTGGGTAGTCTACTTTCTATTTTGGAAAAGTTTCATCGATCATTCAGGAGCTGAAACTTAGCTCAGATGTAACCCAGTTTGAGTTGTTGTTGGAGATGCAAAAAACAAACAAACTCTTTTGCTGTTATTCAAAAAGTTCTAGTTTCTAGGACACATCTGATCCTCAGCTGATGAAGTTATCTGGGTTGACGGCATGTGAACACCAGAGCCAATAGTGACTGGTTGAGCAATGTCACCAGCGAAAGTTCACAGTAACCAAAAAGATGGCAAATAAAACAATGATGACGTTTCCCAAAGTTATTGATTAGCTGATGTCTGAATACATCGTACAGATAAACTGCGCTTGGTGTGGCCTAGAAGGTACGTTGGTTTCTGTTATATAGATTTTTTCATCTTTTCTTTTCACATAAAGATTTTTTTTGTGTTAAAGGTTAGGATTTAATGCATTTTTGGTGTTGTACCCATGGTGAGCTACTAGTGACTAATACATTGGTTGGACCCTGCAAAGCAGTGTCCCCTTTTTATACCTGCGCAACAAGACTGCCAATCCACTAAATCCTTTAAAACACACTTTCCACTTAAAATACCTTAACTGTACAGCGGTGCATTTTTCCAAGTCATTTTTGGCTTATAAAAAGTGGGGTTATGTATCTGTTCCAGTTTTCCCTATATAACCTCTTACCACTCTAATTCAAGTCTTATTCTTCTCAGCAGCCATAGTAATGCCTGTTCTCTTCCCTTGGAACAGCCAGTGCTCGTGTTCATCCTCACTAAAGCACAGAAGCTCTGAATTTACACCTTCACATTGGTGTCTTTCCCCCGAGAAGGTTATGTTCTCTTCGTGTGACGTTCTCTGCTCCGTCTCCTCTGGACTATTCCCCATGCAGTCGGGCAGCCCTGTTTCTACTGGTTCGGGCATGGCTTCGCTCACATACTTTACGGAGCGTGACGCGGCGAAGCCGGATGACTAATCCCGGCGAGACAGCGGCACATTCGGTAAATTGAGGAACTGCCCTCTCTCATTGCCTCCCAAGTGACACCTGTACAGGCTTCTCTTTATTAGACTGAGTGGCGAGGACAATCGCGGAACACACCCGCACTCCGTTCCTTTATGCCTATCCTTATTCGCAGTGAAAGGCGTGACCGAGTTCCTGCTGGTCCACAACAATGTGGCTTTTAGCCCCACATTACAATGACAATCAGCTGGCAGAGGAGGAGCAGCAAAGGACATGGCAGGACCCTCCAGTACACTGCACTAGTTTAGAGTCTCCTCAATGAGCCGAACATTAAGAAACTCAGTGGCAAGTCAATAGAAGCGGTACAGTGCCATTGTAGTGCTGTTTGCTCTGAGCTCAGGGCCAGAAATGCAGGAGCATGACTGAGGACGAAAAGCATTCGCCCTTAGTGCGACTAGACACAGATGCACAAAGAGCCTTGAAAACGTCAGAGGAAAAAAAAGAGCACACGCCTTTGAAACAGCTTGATGATATAAATGGAACAACTGCATACTTTCCAAGAAGAACCTTCACAGTCCATTGTCCACGAAGTGCCCAAAGGACCATCAAAGGGAAATCGCACACAATCTTTTCTTTCACATTTCTCCCCACTGCATAGATTTAGACATGCTTAAGATTAGGGCCCGAACATGGACATTTTGCGACTAACGCCAATTTTAAAGGGCTAATAATTCTGATCAACAATAAAATCAGGCAAAATAATTATGTTCACATGTATATTTAAGATTTTATTTTCATTTTCCAACAGTTTTAGTTGAACAAGCCTTCATGACCGTGATTACCAATTGTGAAATTGGTAAGTACTGTAGTACTTGAGTACATTCTCAGACTCAAGACATGGTCTTGGCCATCTGTCTTTTCCAATTTAGTTTCTGATCTCAACCGAGACCAACTACAATTTAAAAGAATTTATATTTTTGTATTTTCCTTTTAGTTCTAACTGTCACCAAAGCACTGACTAAAGCACTGCATGTATTTTGTGTCAGATTTAGCTAGTTAGCAGTGGCATTGGTTGAGATTTTTCAGAGCAGGCACTGAACAGCAACAAACTCAGGGCACGACTGCCTTTTAAAAACTGAATTTAGAAATGGACTGTTGGAGCCATAATTTAAACATTCATATGTTAACACATTTGTATTTCTAAGCAGAAGAGGAAGAAACATTTGAAATTCTGCACTATTTCTAGGTTACTTCTCAAATTTAGGCAAATTTTGTGAAATTGACCATGTTAAGGCCTTTGTACTAAAAGGTCAGATTTTTCCTTCCATTGAAATACTTTCAGACGGCTCTCAGGTGGATCTGATCTACTGATGAGAGGCTTTTGCACAAACTTCTGGAATCCATACCAGTTGAGTGCATGCTGTCTTTAAGGCAAAAGGAGGGCATACCAAATACTAAGACATTCTGAAATTCATGTAAACATTCAAAGATGCTGCTTTGTTATGCTGATAATATCATACGTAATGAAAAAAACTTTATATTAAATCAGAAAGGAATGCAAAGTAGAAGCATTTTCACAAGTGATCTCAGACTTTTGGACCCCACTGTATGAGACATACACTGACCTTTTTACTGGGCTGTTTGGTATGCATATACCCAATTATATTTCTTTATTCCAAGACTGTATTCCAAGTTCCCTTGGACTCAGTCTTGACCTTGTCTTGGACTTAACAGAGGTTGTGTGACTACAGCCCTATTGAAATTCTCAGTTCTCAGCTTATGAATCGCAAGTTCTAATTACTCTTTTTTGCTAAAACAAAATTGTTTCCAGCTACTGCCATGCTGTGAATTTGTTTATCACTGATGTACATTGAGACTGAAGCATCATTAACAAGCAAAATACACCACTAATGCGGTCATTTAGTAATATCAGTAATTCGGCAGACTACTCTGGACACTGCTGTGAGAGAGAAACTAACAAAACCAACAGCAAAGGGGAAAACTCCAGTTCCTCTCAAAACAAGATGAAACGTAGCGGTATGAGAAACAGGTTACAGTCCAAAAGTAGTTAGAACATGCAGCTACTGCTGCTCTCACTGGATGTCAGTGATGAAAGTTGGAAACTGCATTCACATTCTTTTCATGTTCGCCCTGCATGTCCATAATTTTCATGTTCAGATTCATGTGAACGCTGCAAAAAAAAATAATTCAACACAAAGAAAACAGAGTTACTAATACTAAAAGAGTCAAATCTGAACATATTGTTTGACAGCCCTATAAACAAAATAAATATTTTAATGCTATGGGCAGAGTTTCCTAGAAATCTACACAGTTTTGGTTTCTATTGATTACATTTTACTTTTCTGTCAAATTTTTTTGTTGTTGTAATCCTCAGTCTAACAGTTAGGTATAAGTGCATTTGCCATGAAAGTGTTTTGTGCTCTAATTTACCTGTATTGTTATCAAATTGATCTGTATTGTTGTGACAAGAACTGAAATAAGTGCATGAAACTGTTAACTCCTGTAAGTGGCTTTCTGATGGCTTCCTTCATGTCATAGGTTTGTTGCAATAAGATGAGTCATTAAGTACCAGTACTTTATTGGTAGGAGTTGACGATACCAATAAGTCTGTGAGATTTTAATACAGGTCAATGTTATCAGCCAACTGATCTATTAGTCAGGCCTTTCTTCAGACAAAAAGGGTGCTTACTTACTGGATTTGAAGTGAAACAGCCGACTGCAAGCATTTCCAGGATATCTAGAGGATGCATTTTGATACACTTGGAGAATATGATCTGACTTCGAAAGCATGTTCTGAACACCCTTCCTCTCATCGCAGGATCACTGACAGATGACCATGACAAATAAAAACTTAACCATTTTGGGATGGAATTTCCCATAACTTTGATTTATTGTCGGTAGAGCATCTGCAGGGTTATGGGTTCCAATACACTTCATCTGTCCAGTCCTTCCAGTCTGCATTCATCATCTGTCCACATGACCCTTGTGACCTCCTAAACATGAGGGAAATATAAATTGCGCCTAGCACCATCCCTGTGCAGGATCCACATAGGCCTCAATGCAACATTAAAAAAGTTCACATGCTTCCTGACAGTCAGGCGCTCTTGAATGCGATGCAGTGCAGAATTTTACATTATGATAACTCAATCTGGGCCTTTTGGCATGCGAATGGGGTATTTGGGGAAACTTTAGTGTGTGCAGTATATTGATTCGTGTAGTTTTTTAAGCTTTATTGCTGAGTTCTTTACATTTCCCGAAGCCTGACCTACAGAATTGGCAGGCAAAAACTGCCTGACATCCATACAAAAATCTCTTGTTTCTCGTTCTAAGCAAGTCTTTTAACACTGTCACTAAGTTCTGGAATTACTGCAAATGTCATAAACACTAGTAATCAAGTCTTACAGGGGCATTCTGGCCTAAAACCATCATTTTATCTGCAGTGCAGCACTGCATCCCTTAGTCTCTTTGGCAGGACAAAATTCATGAATTTCGTTTTCACATTTTCATTAGTGTACTCTCACTACAATATCCAGCATGCATTAAGCAGATACATCATAGAATCATTGGGACTTCCTGGCACTCAACAAATCCTGACTGCTTACCACTGATCTAAAAGCTAATGAATACGTTTGTGATGGTAACTAGTATTAGTGGTATAGCTCCATTTTCATTTAGTCGTCAACCTTTTTTCTTTGTAAAAGGAATAATTCTGCCAGCTAGTGAAAAAATTTCAAACAGCATGGGAAGCATCCATCCCAAAGCAATCATAGTCTGTCAAAACGTACTTCCACCTTCAAGATGCATCATCAGAAGGGTGTTTTTCCAAGTCTTTAAACCTCTTAATCTTGCTCTACAGACTACTGTGGCACTGTTGTAAAAGGCAAGTAGGTGTGTTTACAACAGACGTACTGATGGTAACATTTTTCATTTTGGCCAGAATGTCCCTTTAAACACAGAATCAAAATAAACTTCAGGTTGCATTAACAGTGTTTTTCAAAGCTTAAATAACAATTCATTCATAATCAGTAAGATGCAGATGATCATGAGCGTAGGTGCGAAACAAGTGACTGACACTCTACAGACTTTTTAATACTGACTTCTGCTCTGGCACAAATGTGGGTGGTAAGAGAATGGATGAAAATAGGCATATTAATAAAGACGTTCTGCAGATACTTTACTTCAAAATCCCTATTACAAACACTGGATTCAATCTGTTGTCTTTAGACTGTTGAAAATGACATTTTCATATATAACCAAATACAGCTATTCTATCTCAGAGCTTTCACCTCATTAGAGGAATAATATAAAAAAACAGCATTAAGAAAGACAGCGCTGAAAATGTTATGCTAATTTTCCTCCCACTTTCCAATGAAAAAAAGTGAAAAAGGTAAAACGCATTAAAGAGCAGGACGCTCGCTCTCCTCTTCCCTCCAGTAAGTGCAGATGAAATTTGAAGTTTGAGCACCGACTCCATTATCTCCTCCATAAAGAGGGCGAAGAATAGAACATGCGAGTCAATGCAAAACACGAGGCTCCTTTCAGCGGATTATCAGACCAAAGTATCAAATTAGGAAAATGAAGGGTACAAGATAAAGAAAGCAGGGGAGTGATGGGATTGGCGAATGGTGCTGAAAGGATTGATTGAAAATGGAAATGGGGGAAGAAAAGCGTGGACAGCGAGTGTTTCAAGCACATCTTCATAATCGATCGAGTGAACAGAAAATCAGAAATCATTAGTCATATTAGGGCAGGGCTTTGAGAGTGGCCCGATGAACAAAAGCATACAGAGAAATACCGTGCCTTGTCTTTTCCTTTAGGGTCATGCCAGTCTTTCTCATTTACAGTCATGTATTCTCTTGCCTTTTCTCCTCTCTCTCTCTGCCCCGGAGCTAAAAGCTTTTACAAACCGGCACCACTGTGATCGGAAAATGCACAGCAATATGAAGATGTCTTACCTTAAAAAGCACACCAAGCTAACACAGTTAACCACAGTAACCTACAGTACATGAAGTACACACACTAATTGACATCATGCCAATACAGAGACATTCATGCACTCACACTTTTTACTCAAAAAAAAACAAAAAAAAAAACAAACTCAGCCATTTACTCTACCCAAAGCGCCTTCAGTGCCCCAAATCAACAAATCAATTACATCTTTTTCCAATCCATTAGGCGCCAAGAGATGAACTAAAAGCATGGTGCAGACACTGTTCAGACGCTAGTCTCTCTTTCTCTTCCTTTTTATTTCACCACCCTCTTTCTCTGTCTCCTTTATCGTTTCATTCCCTCCCTCACTCTCTTTCTCAACACAAGTGCATTCATCAAAACAATGTTCCAAGCCCTGTAAATGTGCACTACAAATGCATCTTCTTCTCTAAGCATCTCTGTATGCTTGCAGTTTGAAGGGATTCATTGAGGAAATCCAGCCTGTTTAGTGCAGCGACTTATTCTAATGCCTGTCAGTTTACACTGTATGTATGTATATACATATGAAAGGACATTATTAAGTAAATAAAATGTGCACTACATATGTATTCGCTTTGTGTTTCAAGTTTGAAGAGATTGAGAAAATCTAGTCTGTTCTGTGCAATAACTTACTGAAATAGCCTGTCAGTTTACACAATTTATACTATAACTGCATATTAAAATGTGCAGAAGTGTGTTCTCTAAAGAGAATGTATTCTCCATCGACAAAACTATGTTGACCGGGGTACCCAAACTTTTGCATATTGCTGTGACTGTATATATTATATCACTTTTGGAATAATAATTTTTTTTTTTTTTTTTTTTTTACGTAACTTGAAAATAGCAGCTGCTCTTTACATCAAGTCAAAATTTCATGATGAAATTGCATGATAAATGGACCAAAATGACTCAGAATAAAATCTTGTTACGCTTAATTACATAAAAGGTTAAGAAGGTATTTTGCTATATACACATAAATATGTAAATACGTATAGCAATAGACATGGTCCAAAATTACTTGGAATCAAGTCTTGTTATGTTTCTTTACATTAAACATAAGATCTCTTGTAAAGTTACCATTTTGAAGGCTTTGTTACATACAATACAGCTTCTGTGAAACTGTTTCATAACATCAGAACCATTTTGTTGGTCTTGGCAAAGAAGATTAACTCCATTTGACTACAAAGTTAAAAAAAAATGTACAAAAACACACAGACCTCCAGCAGTCTATAGCAGTGTGTGTCGTACTGTACATGTGGAGAGGCCCAAAAGACACTGTGTTCTCTCTGAACTCCCGGTGACCTCTTCCCCCTCGCTGTCCCTCATCTACTACACTGCACACCAGTGCCCAGACACCGCATGCTACACCAAATTAATTCCCTTGCTACTGCCTTAGCTGTGAAAAGAGGAGGGGAGGCACAGTTTCCACACCTAGGCTCTTGGCACGCAAAAATGTGGCATCACAAAGTCGGCCTGGCAGACTGTCGTGCTTTACAAAATCTTGAAAACAGAATAGAACAACCAAAATCTCCTTCATCTTTCAGGAGGTTTATGCTTTTTAACGCAGGCACATAAAGATGCTGGCATCACACAGGCTAATAAATACCTGCACGTCTGACAGACACAGCTGAGCATGTGTTCTGGCTGGCCTGTCCAATTTCTCACTCTCTCTCTCTCTCTCTGGACAAATTAAAGAAAGAACAAACTATAGAATAGTTTAGATTGACTTGGTAAAATCTTCAAATGCTGCTTTGAGTTTATGTTTTACAAAGGAGTGATAGACATAGAAACTGTTTTGAATTATGTTGGTGCTATAATATTTTTTGTACTTTGATACGGGAAGAGTGAATGTTTGCTATGTTGACACTGCTTGCACCGACGAACGTGTTCTTTCCTACATAAGTCTCTTACAAAAACACAGCACAAATTGCCTTTCAGTTTCCTTTTTGTAATAATTGTGATGATTTTATTTATGCAGAAATGATGAACACATTTTAAATTGAATAAACTCAACACATCACTCACATACAGAGCCCCGCTGGTGACATCCTGTATAAATAAAAATAATGCGTGGGAACGAGATCCTAGTGCGTGGCCATGACTTAGTAAGGTGTGGGAACGAGATCATGGCTTACTAAGTCGTGGCCATGCATTAGGATCTCGTTCCCACGCTTTACTAAGTCATGGTCACGACTTAATCATCTCATTCCCACACCTTAATAAGTCGTGGCCACGCATTATTGTTATTTATACAGGATGTCACCAGCGGGGCTCTGTATGTAAGTGATGTGTTGAGTTTATTCAATTTAAAATGTGTTCATCATTTCTGCATAAATAAAATCATCACAATTACTACAAAAAGGAAACTGGAAGGCAATTTGTGCTGTGTTTTTGTAAGAGACTTATGTAGGAAAGTACATGTTTGTCGGTGCAAGCAGTGTCAACATAGCAAACATTCACTCTTCCCGTATCAAAGTACAAAAAATATTATAGCACCAACATAATTCAAAACAGTTTCTATGTCTATCACTCCTTTGTAAAACATAAACTCAAAGCAGCATTTGAAGATTTTACAAAGGCAATAAACAATATAAAAATATACTTGTAAAATTATAGTAATTAACTGGCAGCAGTTTCTGCAATATAGTGCTGTTTATTTACAGTACTAACTGTAATCCAAATACACGTTTTTATCACTTTGTCTTATTTACTGTACTGTTTTTACAGTAAGGTATTGTTTATATACAACACCATTACACCACAGTGCAATACCTATTTTTAGAACCATCAATAGACTATAGTAGTCTACTGTAGATACTTCATTATCAACAAAGGATTCAGAGAAATGATCCATATTTCTGGCTAAAGAATTTCAGCTAAACATACAGTCAGGTCTCCAATTCTTTGAACATCTACAAAGTTATTGTTGTCTTAGCACAGGATTTTAGGGGCTGAAATTAAATATAGAATATGAGTTCAAAAGGCAGATTTCAGTTTTAATTTGAAGGTTTCTTACATTTTCTTGTATGACGGTAATTGTACACTGTTGAGTATATATTATATACATTATATATATTATTCATCACTGAGTTCAGGTGTTTCAGCCACACCCATTGTTAACAGATCTCCACAGACAAACACTGGCAGTAGAACAGGCCATACTGAAGAGCTCAGTGACTTTAAATGTGGCAAGGTCACAAGATTCTACCTTTGTCACAAGTCAGTTCATTACATTTCTGCAAGATCTTTCCGGGTCAGCTGTAAGTGCTATCATTGTGAAATAAACAACAGCTCAGCCAAGAAGCGATAGATCACACAAACTCACAGGGCAGGGTCACAGAGTGCTGAAGCACATGAAGTGCATAAAACTAGTTCATTTTCTCTCGCATCACCCATGACACAGTTAAAAACTGCTTTTGAAAGAAACATCAGCAGAAGAATTGTGTGACTGGAGCCTCATGAAATGGGTTGAGCAGCTGCACAGAAGCCTAAAATCACTTTGCACAATGCCAAGCATCAGCTAGAGAGGCATAAAGAACCACCACTGGACTTTAAAGCAGTGGAACCGGACGGATGGATGAATCTAGGTTTGGTGGATGCCAGGATAACGCTACCTACTGAAATGCATGGTGCCAACAGTGAAGTTTGGTGGAGGAAGGATAATGGTCCAGTGCTGTTTTTAGTTAGTTCCAGTTAAAGCTACAGCACACAAAGACATTTTGGACAATTACATGCTTGCAATTTTGTGGTAACAGTTTGGTGAAGGCCCTGTCCTGTTCCAGCATAACTGTGCCTTTGTGCACAAAGAAAGGTCCATGAAGGTCCATGGTTTGACAAATTTGTATGTGGAGGAACTTCAGTGGCCTGTACAGTGGCCTGACCTCAACCACAATGAACATCTTTGGGATGAACTGGAACATTGACTGTGAGCCAGGTCTTCTCATCCAACATCAGTGCCTGACCTCAAAAATTTTCACTGAATGGACACAACTTTCCACAGACATGCTGCAAAATATTGTGAAAAGCCTTCTCAGAAGAGTAAAGTCTAATAGAGCCACAAAGGAGGGTGGGGGGCAACGTGGTCTGGGCTTAGGGGGAATTTTGGAATATATATATATATATGCCAAACTACACTATAATA